>SNRZ01000221.1:0-71902 GCA_008729115.1 Dirofilaria repens | reverse complement strand
AAAAAAATTCGGAATGAAATAATTTTAATTTAATTACTTGAAATAATAATTATTGTTGATAATTATTATTATGACGATGTGACGACTGTAGTGGTGTAAATAAGATCAAATTTTTGTACTAAAATATAAAAATTATAAATAACTTCATTTGAAAGTTAAAGTTATTATATTTAATTATAAATTTAATAATTGCAAAATTATTACAAATTCAAAAAAATGCGATCAATAGTCACTACAATTATTTAGTAGTGATATGATAATGATTGATAATAATAAATAATATAATGCAAAATGAAATTACATACACTACTTGTAACGGATATGGTGATAAAATGATTGTTTTAATTCAAATTTACTTCTTTTTTTTTAAAATATTATCATTGTATCAGCAAAACAAAGAAGAAAGAAAGATTGATTAAATTGAAGTGATAAATTTATTCGATAAAGAAAAATTTACTCCTTTTTCCAAAAATTTTATCACTGCATCAGGAAAACAAAAAAGAAAGAAACGATTGATTAAATTCAAATGATAAATTTATTTGGTGACGAAAAATTGATAATTTATAAAATTTGCTTTTGATAAGATCAAAAAGATAATAATACTTAAAAATATGAAATTAAAAATTATTATTAATTGCATTTGTAAATATTTTTATTTCGTTCTTTCAAAAAAAAAAAAAAAATTTTTTTTTAAGAAATTGAATAATTCTTGAAATTTTGTTCCATTGAAATTCAAATAAAAAGTAATAATAATCATAGATTTATTAATGGAAATGAATGTTAATTATATGAAATTATAAATTGAATTTATCATGAATAATTTTACAAAAAGTATAAGTAAGTAAATGATATTTTTTAATTAAAGTATAAATAAGTAATGATGCATTTTTTTAAATTATTGAGAATTATCTCATTAATACTTAATTTTAATTGAAGAAATAGCATGATACTTAATTACTTAATTATTTGATTTCATCAAATTTATTATCTCGTCAAGTTAGCATAAAAATTAACTTTTTGACCTTTTTTTCAATCAATTATTTATTCATTTTCAATTAGTTCATTTCAAGGAAAATCGATAATTATATATTATTTATGTATAATTTTTAAATTTCAAAAAAATATTTTTTTATTTAATTCAAGTTTTTATTTTCAAATAACGTAATAATTTTAATGAAATAATGGAAATCTATTTATGATAAGTAGGTTAAACTTCTCAGTTATCATTATCTCTGTTATCTTTAGGTTTCGTATTTTTTCTCATATTTTTGTTATCTCTATCTGTAGATTCAAATTTGAATATGTCTTGAATTTTCCAAAAATAATCATATCATTGAAAAATATTCATATTAGCAATATTTCAATCAAGGAATAATAATAGTAATGACTGATTCTTAACTCTTATCAATAATGATAATCAATAAATGATAATAATAATCGGTTAATTCTTGGTGCTTTTATCAATAATGATAATCAGTGAGTGATAACGGTGATCAGTTGATCCATGACACTTTTACCAGTAATAGTAATCAATGAGTGATAATAGTTGGTAATAAATTTATAAATTAATCATAATCTTCAACCAATAATCAATAATGATATGATTACTCATATCATCTTCAACATATATTAAAGCAAAAAAGCGTAATGTATGTGATCGAAAATTCATATTAATGAGATAAGTAATCATATCATATAATTGAAATGAAATTAATAATTGAATTCACGTCAATTCATGTAATAAAAAAAAAAGTAAAATAAATCAGAAAGAAAATTTTGTTTTATTAAAAAAAAAAAAAAATTTCATAATTATTTTAATCATTTGATAATAAAAATATCAAATAATATAATATTATATTTGAATTTGAAATATATACGTGCGATTTTTTTTTTTATCAAAAGAAATAATTAAATTTAAATTTGAATTTTCAATTTCTTTTTTTAATAAAAAATCAAATTTGAATTTGTATTTAAAAAAAAAATAAATTTATGCAAAAAAGAAAAGCAATTTAATTTTATTCATTTTATAAATTATAGTTAATGCAATTTTCTATTTCATCGATAAAAAACGAAATTTTCGTTTCTGATTTATTTTGCTTTTTTTTTTTTTTTTTTATTTTTAGATCGAATAAATTGAGAGAGAGAGAAATGAATTGATGCGAATTCAATTCAATTTTTTTTCCCTCCCTCTCTCTCTCTCCCTCTCTCTCTCTCTCTCTCTCTTTCTTTTCTTTCTCTCTGTATAAAAAGAAATTTTATTTATTTTAAATTTAAGATAGTAATTAAATGATCCAGTTTTTATTTGTGTTAAACTTGATTTAGAAAACTAGTTTATATATGTTTATACATATATGCATTTGTGTATATTCTCTCTTAAAAATTTCATCCGGAATTTATCATTTGTGTCATTTTTGCTGCTATACAATGTTTGCAAATTTGAAGTTATCATTAAACATCAATTATCACTTAATAAATTTCAAATTATCATTCAAACATTATGATATATATGTATATGTAGAAATATTTGATAAAAAATTTTTATAAAATTAGAAATATTTATCAATTTATTCATATTTATTCAATTTATATTAAAATTTACAATTTAAAAATTATCACTAAATAAATTTCAAGTTATCATTAAACATCAATTATCACTTAATAAATTTCAAATTATCATTCAAACATTATGATATATATGTATATGTAAAAATATTTGATAAAAAATTTTCATAAAATTAGAAATACTTATCAATTCATTCATATTTATTCAATTTATATTAATATTTACAATTTAAAAATTTCATATAAATCGTAGGAATAAAATTAGATTTATAATTACTTTTTTAAAACGAATCATTAATCGTCAAAATAAGAAAAAAAAGAAATTAAAATTGTAAATTTAAAATATGAAATTAAAATTTGAATACATTATTAAAAAAAATTGATTATATTATTTAAATTTTTATTTTTGAATACATAGCTAATTAAAATTTTACATAATTAATTAAAAAAATGTGATTATATTATTTAAAAATAAGAAATTTAAAATACAAAATTTTAATTGTCTTTTTTTCCTTAAACGATTTTTAATAAATTTTAAAGTATAAGATTTAAATTTGAAATGTAAATTTAAATTGTTACTTAAAAATAATCACTTATCTATATTGTATATAATAATTAAAACAAAATACATATTTCGTTTTTAAATTGAAGATATTATCAAATACGAATAGTATTTCCAACGGGACTTAAAATACGAAGATAACATGATAGTCTAACTTCAACTGATAACTAACTGTTATCAGTTTAATAGCACAGAAAAGAAAGAGCTCAGAAAATGAGAATATAGCAAAGAGTTTTTAAATTTAGAAAAATGTCTCGTCATTTTTTTTATTTTCATTTAACGAAAAATTATTTTCAAAAAATGAAAAAAAAGTTTTATCTAATCAATAAATATATCAAATTTACAAAAAATAAATTTTTATCAAAGATAATTTTAAAAATTAAATATTAATTTTCCATTCTAATCATAACTCATTTCAAGATATGAAACATCGACTTTAATGATAATAAATCGACTTGATTAGAGATTAAAATCATTAAAATTATCAATATGATGATTAAAATTATCAATATGATGATTAATAACATATATAACATAAAGTTTTTTGAATCATTTCTTTTGTAAAATTTTCATTTTATGCAATTTGGAATATAAAAGTTAAAAACGATTCTCATGCGAAATAATGTTAATTTATCACTAGGCTTGAATTAAGATAAAACTTTGACAAATTTTGTTAAATTTTTAACCATTATACAAAATTATTTCATGATATTTACTTTTCAATTTCTTTATAACTGGTGATAAGTTAGCTGATAAAAAATCAAAACAAATATAATGGATCTATATTGTCGTTGCTGGAACAACAACTTCCCAAAAAATGATAGAGCAAATGATTATCAGCTGCGATCATCATTAGTTACTACCAATGGGAACTATCGAACATACAGACTTAACAATTAGGCCATTCATTCATTAGGACAGACCAAACAAATCAGACAGGTAGTAACTAGTTGGCCATCTTACCAACACATTAGTGTTGAAAAGATATCAAGATAAATTTATGATGGATAAGCTTAATGATAATAAAGATTTAATAATATAGATAAGTTTAATGATAACAAAAAATATACGCCTTAATGATAACATAACAATACCTACATCGTATAATTTTATCAGTTAGCACCGCTTACAACGAATAATCAACTACTAAAAGACGATAAAACGAGTTTTGACAATTTTGAATAAAAACGAATGAAATGATAGAAATTTTGTGATTATGATTTTACAGATTATCAGAAATGATAAATTTTTGAAAAAAGAAATCAAATTATTATAATTTACAAATTATTCATATGCTAATAAAATGATAAAATGATAATGATAATTTTTCTCTTTCATTTTTAGCTTATAATAATTTTGTAAATTTATAAAATTTTTGGTTAAAATTATTTCAAAAATTATTTCAAAAAATAAAAAATTAAAAAATTCCATTATCTTTGATTTTTCGTTTGTTCATACTTTTCTTTTTTTTTTCTCTTTGTCTTTCTGATTTTTTTTTTCAATTAATTTAAAAATTTAGCGTAAAAAATTTTTTCATTTAATGTGAAATTTCTTTTTTTTTGTTTAAAATAAGAATGGAAATTACGGTCAGATTTATAGTTTTAATTGGCATAAATTTATTTATTTCTCTTTTTTTTTCCATCCCATTTATCACACTTTTTGTGTCATTTATTTCATTTCAATTAAAATTTCATTCCAAAAAAAAGAAAAATTTTAAAGGCAAAAAAAAGAGAAAGAAAAAAAAACGGAAGAATTGAAAAAACAAAATTTTTTATATTTTATTTTTCATACATCAATATGAAATTGCTAAATTATTAATCAATTTAATTCAATAATTTCATTTTAATTTATTAATTATCAATTTAAAATGATAATGAAAAAAAAAAAAAAAAAGAAGAAAGAAAAAGCGAATAAATACGAAAAGAGAAAAAAAAAAGAAAGAAATACATTTGGATTAATTAAATGCAAAAATTTTAATACTATTTTACATACTTTTTGCATCGATTCTTTAATCCAGTATTTAAGTCATTTAATCCAGTTACTTAAAATATTCTTTAAATATATCACTTAGTCTGATAATTAAGGCTTTTAATCTAATTACTTCTTTAAATATATTAATTATTTAAATATTCTTTAAATATATCGCTTAATCTGATAATATTGCTTAATCTGATAACTAAGGCCGTTAATCTAATTACTTAAAATATTCTTTAAATATATCGCTTAATCTGATAATATTGCTTAATCTGTTAGCTAAGTCCCTTAATCTAATTACTTAAAATATTCTTTAAATATATTGCTTAATTTGATATTTAAATCATTTAAGTGAATTAATAAAAAATTTTTAATTTAATTAAACAAAAAAAAAATAATATAAAATTTTATTATTCAATAAATTAATGAAACAATTCTTTTTCAAATATTTCCAATAAATTATACTTTTTGTATGATTAACAAAAAATAATATAAAGAAATAACATATTAATTGGTAAGAAAAAAAAAAAAAAATTAGAAACGTTATCAACATGATCTGATGATAACTCACACTTACTGAGAAATTTAAAGTTAGAGGGAAATAATTCTCGATCCCGATCTCGACCGCGGAGAACTTACAAACGATTAGCAATTAATACCTTTTGAAACGTAATTAATTAAATATTAATTCCCAGTATATAAATTTAATTAGCAAAAACAAATAAAATTATTATTAATAAAATTAAAATAAATTATGATGAATTATTTGTATAATAATATATGGAAATTTTATTTATATATTAATGTATTAGTTTATTTTATATTATCAAATTAAATCTTTAATTTTTTTTCTTAGTTAATACAAATTAATCATGGTAAGTGATCATAATTATTATTACGATAGACATACTACAGTATCTACATTTATGAATACAAGCATTTCCTCGACTTCTATGATTAATACAAATTAATTGCAATAGATAATCATGATAATTATAGCAATTACCATATTATAAATATATTTGTAGCAATTGCATCTAAGCTAACACGTAATTACAGATAATCATGATTCTTATTTAACAGATAATCATGATTGTTATTATTTAACAAATAATCATGACTATTACGCCAATAAGCGTACTTATATGACCAATAATCATGATTATTATATTAATAAATATACATTTGTAAATATTTCAATATAATTTAAATATGCATTTTTAAATTTATATATTTCGATTATAAATTATTAATTTATAATTTATAATAATTATTAAATTGTTAATTAATTTCTTTTTTTTTTCAGCAATATTTTACCTCAAATTTTGATAATCCTCGTCGTCGTCCGAGTAATTTAAAAATTTTTGGTAGTATTAAAAGATTACGGCCATTTAAGGCTGCCGGTATTGTAACGGAAACATTTGATCAACAAATGTAAGAATATTTTTCAAAAATTTTTTTTTTTTTTAATTAATAATTAAAAATTTATTTTTTGTGCTATCAAAAAAAAAAAAAAAGAATGAATGAAATTGATAAAAAATTTTTGTTAAAAATAAATTAATTAATTTTGATTTTATTATAATTAATTTTGAATATTTATTTTAATGAAATAAATTTTTAATTAATTATATTATTTTAAATTCGTACTATTTGATATTTATGAAATATAATTTATTTTTATTTATTAGCAAACAATTATCACGAATAATGGATAATTCGATATGGGAATTTTCTGGAAATCAATTACAAAATGCCACAGGTCAAATTTATATTCGACCAATAATAAAATCATCTAAAGCTCATGCTACAAAGGTTAGCATAATATTTATTGAATTAAAAAAAAAAAAAATAATACATTGATAAAAATTAAAATAAATAAAATAATGCATTGATAAAAATTAAAGAATTTAGAATAAAAAATAAATTGATAATTTATCGCTTTAATTGATAATTTATCGCTTTTTTTTTCTGATAAATAAAATTTTGTACCTCTATATTTTATTATTCTATACCGACATTTTTTATTATTTATGTTCTCTATTCCATTTGTTGTTATATTCCTATATTTCAATATTCATTTCTTTTACTATATTATCATCATCTCTTATTCATTCTATTCTTATTCTCTTTTCCTCCATTACAGTATTTTATATTTCATTACCATTTTATTATTCATTCTATTCTTATTCTCTTTTCCCCCATTACAGTATTTTGCCATTTTATTTCTATATTTTTCATTTTTTCTACTTCTATTTTCTATACCATTTCTATTCGCGCATATTCATTGTATTCTGTTTCTGTACCATTGGTATTCTGTTCCCGTATTTCATTATCATTCCAGTATTTCATCCTATTTGTTCTTATACTTTAGTATTGTTTCGGTCCTTTGCTACATTATTATTCTATTCCTTCATTATGTACTATTCTGTTTATGTATATCGTTATTCCGTTCCTATATTTCATTATTATTCTTCTATTCTTGTATCGCATCTTATTCTATTCCTGCATTCATTATTATTCCATTCCTATATTTCATTACGCTCTTTTTTCTGTTCCATTATATTTTGTTCCTGCATTCTATTACAGTTCTGTTCTTGTACGTATTATTTTCTATTTTATACCCTATAATTAAATTTATGAAATCAATCGATTAGCAACAACAGAAAAAGAAATATTTATTATTTTTAAAACTAAATTTTTTAAAACTGTTATGTTGATACGGTATTTTATACAGTAATACGAGCATGATGGTACTGTATTTAATGTGATGTAAAATATATCATAAAGCTGGAATTTTCGTTTTTTTTCTTTTTGAAAATGAAGCATTCATTTTTTTAAATTGATCTTCTGAAATTATAAGTATTAATCTTATTATTTATCAAAAATTATTTATTACATGTAAAAATTGATAAACTTTTTTTTTTCAGCGAATAAGTCATACATTACCGAAAGCAGTTTCACCATTTCTACAAATCTTTGATGATGATGATAATGATGATAGAGAAGTGAGGCCAATAATTGTAAAACCAAAAATACGATCAACAACAACAGCAACAACAATAACAACAACAACAACAACAAGAACAACAACAACAACAACAACAACAACAACAACAACACAACACACAGCAACAACAGCAACAACAACAGCACAACAACAGCAACAACAACAACAACACAATAACAATAGTAACGCCATTAGCAACAACAATAACAATAACATCTTTAACAACATATCCAATTATATTAAGTCGTTTATCACCAGCAACTGATATTGATGAAGCAAAACGATCCAGAATACAGGTAGGAAAAATTAGTAAATGATGAAAAATGATACTTAAAAAACTTTAGCATAAACAATAATTAGATTTATTTTGTCTAATTATCATTATCATTATAATTAGATTTATTTTGTTTAATTATCATTATCATTATAATTAGATTTATTTTGTTTAATTATCATTATCATTATAATTAGATTTATTTTGTTTTTTATTTAATTAATTATTTCATTATTAATTATTTAGATTTATTTTGTTTAATTTATTTTTTTTACAAAATAAATTAATATTTGTATTTTCAACATTTTATTTTATCAATTTATTTTATAAATTATTTAAATTGGAAAACGAATAAATGATAGTAATTACTGTTTAATCTTATTTTTTTATTTTTCTCACAATAAAAGTATGAATATATTGAATAATGAAATAATAGAAATATTGATTTTCTCTTTAATTTTTTTCCTTTTTTTTTAGTCAAATTTTTTATCATTATTTCTTATCAATTATCATTTTTCTTCATAATTTTTTTTTCATAAATTTATAATAAACACAATGATGATTGTAATAATTTAGATTTTATTCAAAAAATCTTAAAATAAATTTTATTCAAAATCTTAAAATGTCTTTATAGGCTAGATGGCGTAAATTGGGTCCATTGGTACATTCGGTACAGTATCCATATACGCGACGAAATTGGCAACCGATTATTGTAACGGATGGCAATGATTCATTTCATTTTTCAAATCGAATAAAACAAATTATTAAACAACGATTAGAACAACAACAACAACAACAACAACAACAACAACAACAACTGCTGGAACAACAACAGCTGTTGCAACAACAACAACAACAACAACAACAACAACAACAACGAGAATTATGGCAACAACAACAACAACAAGAATTATGGCAACAACAACAACAACAACAACAACAACAAGAAATGAAACAAATTGATGCGGAAACAATTGAAAAACGACCGCGTATTGACGGAATATTACTATCAAATGCTAAAATAAAATCAAAAATTTTTACCAATGAAGAAGGTTTGTATTTTATTTTGACATTTTTTTTTTTTTTTTTTTAAATTTTCATATTCTGGAATTTATTCTTTTATAAAGGCAAAAAATTAATTAATAAAACATTTGATATATATTAAAATTGATGAGCCAAATTTTGTTGTATTTCATCATTTGTTGCTTTTTTTTCTTCACTATTAAAATAGTTTAATTGATAATTAATTAATTAATTAATTAATTAATTAATTAACTCAATAAATTTGATAATTACTAGATGATAATCAAAAAATAAAGAATATTCCTTGATTCTTAGATATGACTTCTTTAATTCTTTTTTTTAAATTAATTAATTAATTCGATAAATTTGATAATTACTAGATGATAATCAAAAAATAAAGAATATTCTTTAATTCTTAGATATGACTTCTTTAATTCTTTGAATTTTTTAAATTAATTAATTAATTCGATAAATTTGATAATTACTAGATGATAATCAAATAATAAAGAATATTCCTTGATTCTTGGATATGACTTCTTTTTGTTGTATCATTTGTTGTTTTTTTTTCTTCACTATTAAAATTAGTTTAATTAATTAATTGATCAATTAATCCAACAAATTGATAATTACTAGATGATAATCAAGAAAAAAAGGAAAAAAAACTTTATCCTTTGATTCTTAGATATGACTTCTTCGATTCTTTGAATTCTTTGAATTAATCAATTAATTCAATAAATTTGATAATTACTAGATGATAATCAAAAAAAAAAGGAAAAAAAACTTTATCCTTTGATTCTTAGATATGACTTCTTCGATTCTTTGAATTCTTTAAATTTTTGATCAAAAATTTAACTTGATCAATGTGTCAATTTTAATTACAGCTGAACAATTGAACAATAAAATTGAAAGTTATATGGCGAATTTTTCGGATCATTTTATGTGAACATTTTATCGTAATAGTTAAATTAAATTAGGGTCATCCATGCATAGATAGATAGATGGATAGATAGATAGATAGATAGATAGATAGATAGATAGATAGATAGATAGATAATAGATAGATGGATAGATAATAGATAGATAGATAGATAGATAGATAGATAGATAGATAGATAGATAAATAGATAGATATCCATTAATTGTTGTAAAATATTGAAAATCAAGTTGAAAATAAATTTCTGCAACAAACTGATATTAGGGGATAAAATGATAAGAAAAGGTGATAAAATGATAAGAAAAAAAAAGAAATAAAACTTTTGTTCTTCGATTGCTATATATGTTTTCTTTAATTCTAATTAATTAATCAATCCGATAAATTGTTAATTAATTTTATGTATTTATTTTTTTATTTTACTAAAATTATCATTGCTAAAATTATTTTAGAAAAAGTTTAAAAAATGAACTTTTAGCATAATTTTTATAATTTTTGAAAGTTTTCAACAAAATTATTTTTTTGGATAAAAAAATTTGAAATTTATTAAAATTTGAAATTAAAAATTTGAAAACTTTTTTTCGGCAATAATTTTAATGATTATTTAAAAAACCATAATTTTAATTGTTTGTTTTTATTATTATTGATATTATTGTTATTATTATTATTATTATTAATAATTATTACTACTATTATTATTAATATTGATATTATTGATATTGATATCGTTATCAATTATCATTATCGTTATTAATTCTTATTCCAACCAAAAATCGTTATTAATTCTTATTCCAACCAATTTCGATAATTAAATGATAATTTTTAGTAGATGAATGGCCAAAAGAAATAGTTAAACCAACAAGAACTACTACGACAACCAAAAATGCTACCACTATGATTCCATTGACAATTTTACTACTGAAGCTACCTCAAGAGCTACCGAATCAACAACAACAACAACTAGTAATATCATTTCAACTGATATTACACCAACTATTATGATTACAACAACAACAACCATTTCTACTACCACTTCATCATCATCATTATCACCATCATCATCATCATCACTATCACCATTATCATTTGATTCTTTCGTTACTTCGTCGAGATCGATCAATTTTGGTAGCATAAGCTCAACAATTGAACCGAAATCATTTCCGTTCAGTACATCCTCAAATGATTATCATTTCCGGCGTGTTACACCAGCGAAAAAATTCAAATTTGCTCAAAAATTTAGACGACAACCACGACTTAAAATACGCAAATCAGGTATTCATTTTTTTTCAATTATCATTCATTTATTTGTTGCAATTTTTTTTTATCATTTATCACTTTAATGTTTAAAAATTTTTGAATTTAATTTAATGGCAATTTATGAATATCGATTCTTTATCATTCATCAAAAAATTATCACTTGCAATTGTTAAATTTATGTTTAAAATTCTTTAATCTAATTTTTATGAAAATTTCATATATGGATTCTTTATCACCTATCAAAAAGTTATCACTCAAAATTTTTAATTTGTTATTTCAAAAATTTTCGAATTTAATTTTCTTTAATGAATTTAATTTTTGAATTTAATACGAAAATTTTTCAATATCGATTCTTTATCATTCATCAAAAAATTATCACTTGCAATTGTTAAATTTATGTTTAAAATTCTTTAATCTAATTTTTATGAAAATTTTATATACCAATACTTCTTTTGCAACCTATAAATAAATAAAACATATATTTAAAAAAAATTAAAAATTTTAAAGAAAATTAAACAATTTTATATGATAATATAATAAAATTTCAAATATTCCATTTTATATGACAACTTTTTTTTAAAACTATTTCTTAGGTATAATATGATATGCAACATTTGTTTAAAATTTAGCAAATTTTTAATCAAAATTTTATTTTGGAAAATTATAATTCATAAAATTCATATATATTATATATATATGTGTTTTGCTTATCCATTTTAAAATGTTTTTTTTAAAAATTAAGTAGAAATTTGAAATTATAAATAAAATTTAAAATATAAAAATATCTATTACTGCACAATCTACAATGTGCAATTTATCACTTATCAAAAAGTTATCACTCAAAATTTTTTATTTATTATTTCCGTATAGCAATGAAAATTTGTTAAAATTTAATTTTTTTTTAATTTAGAAAATTGAAACTTAAAAAATTTGAAAAATTTAAAAATTAATTTAAATCATACAATTACAAAATGTGTTTTAATCATTTTCATTGTTTGTTTTTTTTTTGTTGCAATTTATTAGAGCAGAAATTTAAATTCTAATAATAATTAAAATTTTTGGGAATTGAAATGGAACATAAAGAATGGAATAAAAATTTTCATTATATATATTTTTATATTATAGAGTAATTTTTTTTTCTTAATTATATTAAATTATTTTAATAAAATTAATGACGAATATTTTGCAGTCATTTTTTTTTTTAATTTTTATTTGTTTAATTATTTTTTCTAACTGTGGCAAGCAAATATTTTCTTTTCAAATTTCAATTAATCAATTAATTAATTAATTAATTAATCAAATAATTAATTGATATTAATTTTAGATGAATCAGGACCGTTACGTGGTAATAAAACAGCTTCTATACGAAGTCCAATAATTTTACCACATCTTGCACCATTAAATTTGAAAAATGAAATTCAACAAGCTAAATTAGGCAATGATGAAAACGGTAAGTTAAAATTATATGCTATTGTTCGAGCAAATTTTTTTCTTTCGCTTACTATTGTTCGGGCAAATTTACTTCCTTCATTTTTTACTATTGTTCGAGTAAAATTTTTTTATTTTACTTAGTACTTTTCCAGTAATATTTCTCTCTCTTATTTACTATTGTTCGGGCAAATTTCTTTCTTTTATTTGCTATTGTTTGAACAAAATTTATTTCCTTTGTTTGCTATTGTTCGAGCAAATTTATTTCTTTTATTCCAGAATTTGTTAGAAAATTTTGATAGTGACAATTAAATTTACTGATAATCATCCGAGCGGATTGGATGAAAAATATTTGAACAAATTTTAACAATAACAATTAAATTTAGCACTAATCATCCGAGCGGATTAGGTGATAAAATATTTGAACAAATTTTAACAATAACAATTAAATTTAGCACTAATCATCCGAGCGGATTAGGTGATAAAATATTTGAACAAATTGTTATCCAACAAGAACATATGAATCAATATTACTACTTAGAGAGGGAAAAATGAGGTCAAAAGAATTTAGGAAATAAGAATGAATAAATGAATGAGAGAATAAAACGATGATATTGATAAAAAGAAATTTAATAAGTGATAATGATAATAGAAAAGTTATGTACTAAATTTTTATGGAACAAATAACCTATTTATTTCGTTTCCATCAATTAAATTGTAACAAAAATGATAGTATTTCGTAATAAAAGATATGATAAACAATATTTGCAAGAAATAATCATATCAAAAGAAGAATTGGGAAGATAATATAACAAATGAAAGACAAGCATGATATACTATGATATGATATGATATGATATGATATTAGGTAATATAACAAACGAAAGATATGATATACTATGATATGATAGGCATGATATACTATGATATGCTATGATATTAGGTAATATAACAAATGAAAGATAAGCATGATATATTATGATATGATATGATATTAGGTAATATAACAAACGAAAGATAAGAATGATATACTATGATATGATATGAAGATATAATATGAAATGATGTGATATTTATACAAAATAATCATATCAGAAAGGAAATAAATGATGAAATAATGAATGAGAAGTAAATAATGATATGATATGATAAGGTATATTATTTAAAGAAGAAAAGTAAATAATAATGAAATAATAAATGAAAAAAAATAAGTATGATATGAAATTTACATGAAATAATCATATAAGAAAAAAGAATTGAAGAATTAATAAATGAAAAATGTGTATGAAATATGAAATATGAAATGATATGATATGAATTAATCATATCGAAATAAAAATATATTATATTATCAGTAGTATATTATTAGCATATCAATGATATATAATATATATATATATATATCACTATGATATGATAATAACATGATATAATATTTTCCGGAAATAATCATATCAGGCAAAAAATAGATAAATGAAAGACAAATGATAATATTTAAAAAAGAAATAAAATAATAATTCAAAAAAAGAAAAATTTTTCAAAAATTGAAGTAAAAATAAAAATTTGGAAAATTAATTATTTTTTTTTTCTTTTTTTCAAATTTCTTTTTTTTTCAAATATAATATATTTTTTTTTTTCAAATTTTTAAAAAAATTTTATATAAAAAAAAAAGGAATAAATTTATATATAAAAAAAGGAATAAATTTAAAATAAATGAAAAATTAAATTTAAAATAATTTAAAAAATTACCGTATCTTCAGTTTTCTATTTTCTATTTGTTTTTTTTTTGCAGATTTTTCGAATAATTTCGATGGATCAGGTAATTCAAATGATTTAAATGAATCAATTGATAATTTGGATTCATCAGCAAATGGATTATCATTAGAATTGGAATGGTGGATTGAAACAGGTTTTGGCAATGGTAAATTTCCAACATTTGGACATGGTTTAATAGAATTTGGTGGAGGAGGTAGACCACCACCACCAATTGATTTTAATGAGCCTAGTTTTGGCGTATTTGGTAGCGGTGATGATAATAAGCAGCCAGAAGAGAAATTTTCAACAACTACAAATCCTAACAGGTAATTTTTATGTTTTTTTTTTTTTCGTTTTCAAGTGTAAAAGAAATTTGCTATTTTTAGTAATTTTATATTTCATTCTCGATAATTGTATATTCCATTACTGATAATTCAATATTCAATTTCCGGTAATTTCGTATTTTTTATGACTTATTTCTTGCAATGTTATATTTATGATTTTCATCGGTTTTATATTCTATTTCCAATATTTTTATATTTTGTTTGTCATAATTTTAGGATTCTATTTGCGATAATTTCGTATTTTATTTCTGACAATTTGTAATTCCATTTCCGATAATTTGATAAATTATTTTCTACAATTTATGCATCATTTTCAATAATTATTTCCAATATTTTAATGTTCTGTTTTCTGTAAATTTAGGATTCTATTTTCGATAATTTTGTATTCTATTTCCGACAATTTGTAATTCCATTTCCGATAATTTTATAACTTATTGCCTGATATTTCCGATATACTTATATTTTGCTTCTCGTAATATTAGGATTCTATTTTCGATAATTCCGTATTTTATTTCTGATATTTTTATAATAGTATTTTCAAGATTTTCGAGAAAAATTATTTTCCAGAAAAATTATTCAAAAAATGTCGAAATTTTAGAATATCAAAAGCAACAGAAGCAACAGCAACAAAAAAAATTGTTAGTACGAATTCACCGATTGAAACAACATCGCTAGTAGATCATCAGCGATACTTTGCCGAGCATTTTGGCCCATCGGAACCGGTAGAACCGATTTTGAAAAATTCCGGATTGCTTCCTGCACTACCGCCATCAGATTTTGTCGGTGAATTTGGAACCGGAAAAGGACGAATACAAATACCAATACAAAGTACAATTGATGATGAAGCATCATCAATGGATGGTTAATTTTTTTTCGGTTTTTTTTTTTTTGTTTCCGTAACTTTTAAATATGAAAATTTTTTTTGAAAAGTTCAAAAAATAAAAAACAAAATTTTCATCCAACTAAAAATTTGAATACTAAACTTAAAATTAGAATTGATCGTACAAAAAAAAAAAGAAAAATAAATAATTAAATTTTTAATAAGAAAGGTTACTGAATAAGAAAGGGTCAAAGATGAGAGGAAAGGTCACAAAATAAAGAAAATTTCAACATATTGAAAAATTACGAGAATTTTCAAATCATTAGACAGGAAAAACTTTGACAAGGCTTTAAATTAATTAATTCAAAGCCTATATTGAAGAATCAATATTTACCGGTGATTCGGCATTTGTACCAAATCGTTCCGGTCCAACCGGTGATGGTCTTGGTCCACCAATTCCATCTGGTGCAGCTATACCACCCACCGGTACCAGCACTTGGAATTGGTGGTTTAGCAGCTGGTATTTTACCAACATTATCCGATAATTTTCTCAAAACACAAACTCCACCAACAACGGTTTATTTTATTTTTTATTTTTTCAATTTAATTATAAAATTTCTATAATTAATTTCAATTGCACTCGAAAAAATGATGCAAAAATAAATTCTATGAACAAATTAAAATGAATGAAAGAAAAAATTCAATTAAATTTTTAAAAATATATCGAATTTTTAAAATATATCAAAAAAATTTTTGCACAATAAAAATGAGATTTTAGAAGATTGTGACTGTTATCGTAATTATCAGAAATTATTGATCGAAAATTATGCTTTTAATCATTTTATCATCAATTATCTATATCGCTCTTTGCGTAGAACTTATAAAATCAACTAATAACTTTTTCTGTCATTTTAATTTAGGAATTTAAAAGAATGAAATTTGATAAATAAATGATGCAAACAATTTGATAAGAATGAAAAATGCCAAATAAAAAAAAAGAATTTCGATTAAAATCAAATTTTTACGATATACCGCAAAAACCGTAAAATTTTTATGTTACATTATGATAAAGTAAAAAGTTTAGATAATTATAATTATACATATATGTATGATAATAAAAATAATAAAAAAATTATAACAAAAAAAAAAAGATAATAATAAAAAATATATTAAAAAAAATTTGATAATAATAATAAATGATAATTTTGATAATGAAAAAAAAAAAACGAAAAATTTTACATATATATAATTTGATTTGATTTTTTTTTTCTTAAATTTTCTAAATTAATGACAGAAAAATGGCATCTAAAACAGAACAATTTTAATTAATATTTTATTAATTTAATAATTTCAAATTATACGAAAATATTACATTTAATTTCTCATTTTTTTTTCTCACTTTTCTTTTGTTTTTTTTTCTTTTTTTTAATTTTAGTTTTTTTATATTATTCTAATTTTTATTTCAAAATTTTTAAAATTAAAATTTTTTTATTTAAATTTTTTTATTTAAAAATTTTGTAAATTAATTTAATCTGTCATTTTTGTTTTTTTTAGGTTAAACCTTCTGCATTATTGAATTTTTTAACTAAAGCAGATGTTGGATTAAATCAAGCAATTAATCATTTTGAACATGGTACACCGGTTGAATCAGCTGCAATTGATATTTTAGAAGTAAATTTTAAAATTTCTTCTCTTTTTTTTTTGAAAATCTATAAGAATTATCAAATTATCATATAGAGATTTAAGATTGATCATTTATGCAGTGATAAGATATTTTTTTGCTTATTTTTTCTAGCAATATATTTTATAATACAATCGAAAATTATTAATCAAATATGCTAATGATGCTATTATGAATACAGTATACCATTGCTTTAATTCTTTAAGATTATACATTGATTAACATTTTTTGCTTATTTTTTCTAACAACATACAATCGAAAATTATCAGTCAAATATGTTGATCATGCTATTATAAATTACT
This sequence comes from Dirofilaria repens, assembly GCA_008729115.1. NCBI lineage: Eukaryota > Metazoa > Nematoda > Chromadorea > Rhabditida > Onchocercidae > Dirofilaria > Dirofilaria repens. Next base: position 53,982 of record SNRZ01000221.1, on the reverse strand, counting down.
GTATACCATCATCCTGCATTGATTACTTCTTATTTTATCATTGTATATTGGCTATCTCTCAATCGTGAAGAGAGTAGGCTATTAAGACAATATGCCGTCATCGTACATTTATTGCTAGCTAATATTTACAGTACACTTCATCATGTATTATTAATTACTCCCTAATATAGCTACAGCACACAATCATCATGCGTTGATTGTTTCGTATTATGAATACAGTACGCCATCAAACGATAATATTTCCTCAACATTTACAGTATGCCACCAGCATACACTAACGCTTCCTCAGTATTTATAGCATGCCATCATTTCACACACTGACTTTCTGTCAATATCTACAGTACGCGTCATCGTTCATTTACTGCTTTTTAATATTTACCGTACATCATCGTCATGCATCTATCATTCTTCGATATGATTTGATACAGTATGCTATCATCGTATATTGATCGTTATATCTATAATATAAATGCTTATATATTTATATATGATTATGAATAATCACATCAATAATTTTAATTCTAGGTTGCATTGGGTAGTGAAAAATTAGATAGCCAAGCAAAATTGCTAGGCCATATTGATCGAACCATTGGTATTGATAATATACAAAGGTTACAACGATGGGCAAATGCAGGTGGTGCAATGGATGCACTTAAAGAACAGGTATTTATTTTTTATAAAAATTTTTTTTCCACTTAAATTAAATCAATCAAATTATTAGAAAATAAAAAATGAAAAATTTATTTCATTTTAGAAAACTTTTTTAAAATTTTTTTTTATTGCGAAATAATTATTTATTTATTAATTATTTCGCAATAATTATTTATTTCTTAATTATTTCGCAATAATTATTTATTTATTAATTTTAGAAAACTTTTTAAAATTTTTTTTTATTGCGAAATAATTATTGCGAAATAATTAAAAAATAATAAATAAAAATAAAAGGAAAAAAAAAATGTAAAATAACTTACAAAATGTATTGTTAAAAAAAAAAAATTTTTTTTGATAACTAACAAATATATTAACATGATTAAATTTATCAATCAATTATCAATCAATATTTTTTTTTAGCTTGCAAAAATTGTCAAGAATTATACTGTACCGCCGAATTTACTACCTACAATACCACCACAATTGGAGTATTTATTTGCACCAGGTGGAAAGAAACGTATTTAGGATTCGATTATCGATAATCCAAGCGGGTATACGATGAATTTTATTTTTTGTTTTTTTTTCTTTTTTTTTCTCTCGGATATAAGCCGTCAATTTTTTGCTCAGAATTCTCGAAATTTCTCGAACTTTTTTTTTATCACTAAAATGATAACGAAATGATATTGTCTGCATGTACATGTATGTATGCGCAAGTGTATTTATATAAAAATTATAAACTATTATATGGTACCATAAGTATTTTATTTTGGTAAAAAAAAGCAATTAATCATATCCTATGTTTTGGCGAAGCTTTTATCAGTAATTGATAAAATTGAAATTCTTGTTTAATCAAAATGATAAATAATCTTTTGTTTTCAATATTTCTTTAGCAGAAATCAGATGATTTCAAATATACTATAATTTTTCAATAATTTTTTTTTAAAATTCGAAATGTTTTTCTTGCGTTTCATTCGTTTTTCCTCATTATTTCTATTGAAATTAAATGAAAGTTTGAAATGAACTATCATCTATAATATTTAATATATCAACTAATGATATCAACTTTAAGAATTTAGTAAAAGTACCGAAAATGATAACAGCAAAAACAGCACTAATGGCATAAGGGATTAAAGAATTTTTTTTTAATAAAAATGAACTGATATTTGTCGTATTTGTCAATTTCATATTAAATAAAATATCAAATGGATCGTTTCCTAATTTGATAAATTTTTTTTGAAATTTAATTTAACTGAAAATGATGAGAAAAAGAGATGTAAGGAGCAAAATTATAGTATCATTCGATTTTACTTAATTAAAAACATAAACTAACAATATTAATGCATTCAATAAAAGTGAGCAAAACATATAAATCAATGATATAAAAGTAATCAACTTGATCGAATACAATCAAATTCAGAATTTAATAAATTTCACATTATAATAAATAATGAAATTTCAATCTAATTATTTTAAATAGGATACTATTTCAACTACAATAATATAATTTAATTTTTCCTAGACATTAAGCAATTTAATGTTTATATTTACCATAATCGAAAACTTCAATTTTTTCAATAAAAATCCATCTAATACCTCCACTAGTAATTTTTTCTACCTTTTCATTTTCTTGTCAATGCTTGTATTTCTATTATAAAATCAACTTATTTTATGGCGAAAGAGGACGGCCTGCCTTATGATTATTATCTAATATTTCCTAATATTTAATTTTTTTTTTTGCTTATATACAAATAATTCAATGAACAATTATTTGTCTTAACATGTATACATATACATGTATATTTATATGTACACTACAGTACCTTTTTTTCAGGTGCTCTATAATTTGGGTTTAAAATTATTGTGTTTATCTAAATTGTAATAGATCATTAATTTTGTATGAATCTGTTCTTTTTTTTTCAATCGATAGTAAATTATGTCAACTACAATAAAACGAAACTTCATATACAGGTAATGCATGAAATAAATGAATTTTTGAAAAAGTGAAATTATAAAATAACTACATCGATTGAGATCATCAATTAGATAATAATTTTGATAAAATCAAATAATCACCAGCATCCGGACATGATGAATCCACACTGAAACCATTCTTGTGAAAAAATGCAAGCGAATTTCCATTAAATGCAAACACTGTGGCCATTAATTTATCCATTGACATCCTGAAAATATCCAGTACTCCAGATAACTAGCATACCAAAAATTAATTATTAAAAAATTCCATTTTAATAGCATTAAAATTAATGCTAATTCACAGACGCATGGTGGTGATAAATAATTAAAAATAAAAGCTGATAATATCGGAGATAATGCGATGCTCGACTTATAACTTTTGGAAAACTAAAAGTTACTCTCCCGATTAATAAATTAAAAAAAAAAATTTGTCACCTAAACACTGTCAATTTCATTAGGTAAATATTGAAAGGCTTTTGAAAACAACTATTAAAAAGTTTGTGTGCAGTAGATCAAAACTACTATAAATTTAGTTTTACAATTCTTTCATACTTCAATAATTCTGAATTCAACAGAAAACATCGAATTTTCAGTTTCAATGTTCATTGATATATTGTAATACTTTTCTTTTTTCACCTCTTGCTGCCTAAAAAAAAGGAATATTCAAAAAGATAAGATAACTAGAATTACTTTCTTGCAAGATATTCGCATTGATAAAAGAGCTGATCCAATTCCTTTAACTTGATATTTATCCTCCACTGTATCTCATAACTGAAATAGAAGGATTTATGATTCGGAAGAAAATTTTCTTACTAATAAAACTTTTTTGCTCAGTTTGAAAACTGCTCCGACTTAGATGAAAAGATGAAATGTGAAAATCACAGCACATGCAATACCATATTTTCGGACTATAAGCCTAGGAAATAAGAAATAAGTTCAATTTCAGGTACAAATGATATTAGTTTAAAAATAAGCGATTCATCCAGCCAGACAGATTTTTAGCACATATGCTTTGCTCTATCTTGTAATCTTTCATCAGCAATATCATTATAGCAAGATAATGATGGATAGCAGTGATATTACAATCATTTGATAACATTATGCTATATGTTTCATTATCTTCGAAATGAATGCTAGTAATTTACTAACCAATATAATACAGCTGAATCGGAATCAATAACAAAACGATAATGTAAATAAGCGATGGGTGTATTATTTATATTCTTCGCAATGATATATCTATAAATATTAAGTGATACTTCAATTTGATAATTCATAAGAATAATAAGGTAATATGATTGATAAAATTTAACATAACAAAAAATATTATCCTATATTGCAATATGTTTCAGATTACTTTCCTATGATATGCGAATATTATTTTAATTATTTGTGCCACTGATATGATATCTAACTTATGATCAAATTGATTAAATAACAATAAGAATTCTGAAAGCAATCTTTACCCATTTTCCCGCAAACAATAAACTCATTTCTTTCAATTCAAAAAACTTTACTTTAATGAAAGTAAAAATATTTATATTTTAGTCCTTAAATTATTTTCCAGATAGAATTTCATAAATACCTGGATGTAGTAGCTCGAAGTTCTTGCCTTTTACTCAATTCATCATAACCCCACTGAGACATCTGATACATCGTACGCATATTCGTTACGAATAATTGAAAAATCCATTCAAATTCCTTATCATTCAAATGTGTTGCCCACGAAAATGTAAAATGAATTTGTTCACTGAAATTAATTAATCATCTAATTATGCATGAAAAAAAAAAACTGCAAATGATAGCAAATGACATTAAATATTACATTATATTTTCCTCGAGAATAAATCAAAAAAAAAAAATGATACTACTAATTTATTTCTTCGAGAATAAATCAAAAGAGGATATTATAATTTAATTTCTTCGAGAATAAATCAAAAGGATATTACTAATTTAATATCGTATATAGAAAACATAGAAAGATTTAACAATATCAAATAGTAGATTTATTAAGAAAGAAAAAAAAAAGAAATCTGCGAAGATTTCATTCTTTTTTTCTTTTTTTTGAAATCAAATAAAAACAAATTATTGCTAACTCTTGCAAAAAAAAAAAAAAATTAAATAAAAACAAATTACTAATTTTTAAAGTACGTAAACATATCTAAAATATGTAAATTTTAAAATAAATAATTTTAAACTACAAAAAGTTATATACTTCTTTACAATCAAATTTAAAAAAAGAACAAGAAAAAGAAAATAATATTAATTTATTTAATAAACAAAAAAAAATATCCTAAAATAACCTTGCTATATTTTCAAACCGTGTAATACAATCAATGATATTTTCTGTATTCATTAATTTTGTAGCCTTTTATCAATTTTTTTTTCGCATTCGCTTTCATCCTGAAAAGATAATAAAATAAAAAAAAAACTAAGACTTGTTTTCCAATACATGATAATTCGTTATCAATACATGATATTCGTTACCAATACATGATAATTTGAATCGAAAAAAGTAACTGATTTCAGATATGACAATTTGCCTTTCAAATTTAATGCTTAATTTAATTCGATTCAAATTATCATATACTGATGACTGTATACAGAAATATTTTTATAAAATTATACAATTCCATCTTTTAAATCATTTATGCTTATTTGAATTTGAATTTAATCATCTTAGTGATAACAAGTCTTTTCCGACTAGATTTAGAATTAAGTTGAAACACCGGAAATTTTGGACATACAGATATAAAATCATTACTATTTACGCAAACTCTTAGTCGATAACGAATTCCTGTTCCGGTTAAATCTGAGACTATTAGAAATTACAGCTCTACCGAAACGGAATCATAACTAGGCGATAGTAGGTTTAAACAGGTTTAAACTAGGTTTAAACAAAACCATCAGGTGATAGCGACTTCCTTTCCGCTTAGGTTTCGGATTCGATAGAATATCGATCTGGTCGCATCGGAATGGAACTGCCAGTACTATACAAAGTTTTCACACTATTATGAACTTTTATCTCGGTCAGGCTTACATTTTGCTGAACCGCTGAAAATTTTGGGTATATCGGGACGGAACCGAATGTCTTTATAAAATGCTCAGATGACAAGAATTCATATTCCAGTCAAATCCAGAAAATAAAATGAATTGGTAAGGAATACGGTAAAGAACTTGAACAACGGAAATTAGTAGAACAATGAATTTTTACCTAGGACAGGATAACATCTGAGATAAAAAAAACAGAACTGATGATGAATGCAATAAGAATAAGTATGATAGATCAATCCTTTGGAGATTCAACAATGGATGACAAAGAAGATGCATGATTAACATAAAACTAATAATAATTACGATGAGAATAAATGTAAAAGATCAATTATTTAGAGAAGCAACAAAGAATGATAGGAATGGCAAAATAGCATGTTTTTCATGATGGTTGCGGAAAGAGCGAGAACGGAATAAATTCATATATAATTTGAAAAATTAGCTATTGCAAAGAAAAAGACATCAATAGAAAAATCCATTGAATAGCCATGATATTAACAATGACCAAAGATCAACCAGCAATTTTACCTGATCAGGAGGTAGCTAGCCGTTGCAGCCCACAATAACCGGATCAGGAAAATATTTGCAATAGGTTTGTGCTCAAAATGCGATATAGTAAATTAGATTATCAGTTGATTTTTTGATAAATTCAAATTGAGCGGATCGACTATTTTTATTTCCAGTTTGTTATTGCAGCATATTTTAATTACAGTATTACAGTTACAATATATTTTGATTTCCAATAAATTTAATTTGGAATCGAAATTGATTAACAATTTCCAACAGATCTGCATTTTGTTGAAAAAGTGAATTTTCAGGCAAGTGTAAGCAAATATTAGATAATTAATAAGCAATGAATACTATTGCTTCTTCGTTTTTCCGTTTATTCGATCACTTAATGATCTATTTTAATAATCGATCCGGAAAAATCAATCAATTGGCAGCTTTTTACGATAATAACATATCTCTATTCATCAATATATAATGTATGATTTTACGATTTACTTCAGTTCCATTTCATTATTACTTCAAATAACGGTCGAAATTTTTTTCATTGCGTGTTTTTGTTTGCATTTCTGTATTAATTCATTTTTTATTGAATTTAATTTTCTTAATGGTTTATCATTTTTTCGACAATTCTTTATTTTATCTAAGTTTTTTCCATTTTTATTTTTATTAGACGAAATTATGATAATAATTAGCTTTTGTTTATTCATAAATAAAGAAAAAGTTTTCAAACTGAAACTTTTTGGTATATTTTTTACATTAAAATCAATTATCAGTTTACCAATTTTATTCTCACTGCTTAATTATGAAGAACTGATTAAATGATAATTAATTAGGATGTGATTCGTATATTGCGCATGCATAATATACAAGCAGACTATTAGTAATCCAATCAAATTTAAGTTGGATTAATTTGTATAATAATAATAATATTATTAGTATTTCATGGCATTATTGTTATTGTTATTATTATTATTATTATTGTTATTATTATTATTGTTATTATTATTATTATTATTATTATTATTATTATTATTATTGTTATTATTATTATTATTATTATTATTATTATTATTATTATTATCATTATTATTATCATTATTATTATTATTATTGTTATTACTATTATTATTGTTATTACTATTATTATTAATATTATTACTGTTACTATTATTATTAATTATATTTTATCATATTTCAAAATACATTCAAAAATATTTATTAAAAAAAAAGTAACTGATTTAATTACATCGGAATTATTTGTTTATTTATTTTTAAGATTATTTATTTTGCTTTATGTATCTTTTTGTTGAAGGTTTTTTTTAGATTTTGCAAATTTTTCATTTGCTTTTAATAAATTCAATAAAATTTACTTATTTAAACTAAAGTTTATATCTTATAGATGTTAGTGATATATTTGATAATTTTTTTTAAGATTTTGCAATTTTTTTTTTACTTTGATTTTAACATTCAATAGGATTATTCATTTTAGTCAATTTTTATTCATCTTTTATCGTATGATTTTTAAAATTTTGCAATTTTTTAATTTTAAAGAATTTATTATGAAAAGTTATTAAAAGAAAAAAAAAGTAAAAGATATTTAAGAAATTATTCTTCTCAGATATATACATTTATAAATTTTCTTACAAACATAGTTAAATATAATAAAAGTTATGAAAGTTATTCCTACAACTAATCTCGATATATTCGTATGTTTTTAAAGCGAAATTTTACGTATATATTACTCGTAAATTATTATCATTATTTAATTGAAATGTATCATTTTATTTTTTTTAACAGATGAATGACGATGCATTGGAAAAATTATTGGTACATGAAGGATGGCCAATTGATGAAAATCAACTTAGTGATTTATTGGTGAACCAATTTCAAAAATACAAGATATTAATCAATTAAAAAAGCAACTTCTTGATGTTAGTTCATTTTCGAGATTTTCTTTTTTCTCATCTTTCCTCTCTTTTCTTCTTTACATATATGTTTCAAAGAAAATTATTAAAATTGTAGGAAAAAAAAAATAGAAAAATTGAAAGATTAAGTATGAATATGAAATATGTTAGCAATAAATATGTCTAATGCTATTGCATCTTTGTATTGTTGAAGAAATCGTTGAATAATTTTGTTCTTTTTAGTTGTTAATTGTAAAAATTGTACAAATTATTTTAATTAATTCCAGAAATTTGGTATATTTTATTTTAAGTTATTTCAAGCGATAATTATTTATCTAGGTATTGTTATTTTTGAAAATAGAAAAATAAAAAAAATTACGCTCATTTACTATCCCACATGTTAAAATTATAATATATCATGTGGTTATAATTTGAGCAATATTAATCAGGAGATTCCTCATTTCTAATGGATTTCTAGCCGTTTTGGAAATTTCATCTCCTAGGTATAAAAAAGTATAAATCATGTCTTCACGTCTTTTTTATCTGATGTTTTTTTTTCTAACTAAAGGAATTATTATAAATATGTAATCATTCATAGATTCATATCCAAATAAATTATCAATTATGGATTAAAATATTTCTTTAAGTTCCAATTTTTTTATTTTAAATAAAATTTAAATATCATCATTATTTTGGCTTTCTAGTTGTAGAAAACAAATTAACGATAATGTTAAATTTTTTTTTCTACTTATTTCAGGCCGATATACGTGAATACGCTTTGCCGGTACTTTCAAATCGTATCAATAAACAATTAGGTGAATTTAAGGTATGTTAAATTCATACAAGCACACTCATTATTTTGTATTATTTATCCTATTATTTCAGTTTTCTCAATATTTTTTGAATACTTTTTTTTTCAATGTTTATTTTTACTCGTATCAAATGGCTTTTTTTTTGTTAAAAGAGCTATTGTTTTGGCTTGTCATTTTATTAGTTCGAGATGAATCGTTAATTTCTTTTAATTTTTTTAAATAGACGTTTGTAATGATAAATGTTGTTAATAGATGGATACTATAAGAATAAATTTTATTATAAAAAAATTAATTGATAAGGGTGAGAAAAGCTAAATTTTCTGACTAAATCTTTTAACAATTTATTAAAATATATTAATTACAACTTCATTCATTACAGCTAATTTTTGAATTTTATAATGTATTGGAATGTTAAAATTGAAAATAATTATGCGATTTTCAGGGACCATTGATTGTTCAAATTCTAAAACCACGAAATGTTTCATATCCAAAGTATAGTGAAGGAACACATACCGATGGTCTTATTAAGATTCAATTAACTGATGGTTTTTCCAGCATTCATGCATTACTGTTTGAACCTATACCAAAATTAAAGTATGCTACCGTAAATATTATATTTATTGACAGAAGATTTTAATACATTCTTTTTGAATTAGTTTTTTCATTTGAGAGATTAATTTTACATATTATAAAACAATCTATTGTTACATGAAAATTTGTATAAAAAATGACCGAGTTTGTCTAAAAAAAATGATTCTTTTGCTTTTTTGTTTTTTTTCTGTTCTTTTTTTGATGTGCGTATTTTATTTCTTCTTTTCTATTGTTATTAAAACTTTACAGTGGAGGAACGCCACCAGGCACAAAAGTTCGTTTGGTTGGAAAAATTCCAATCGAGAATGGAATGCTACTAATCAATGGAACTAATTGCCAAGTACTAGGTGGCAATGTTGAAAAGATGATCGAAAAATGGAATTTTGAAAAAGTTTCTTTCAATATTTTTATGCAATAGAAAAAATATCCATAATAAATTTTTGTTATGTATAAGTTTTTTTTTGATTTATAAATTTATAAAATTAATTAAACTTGCAGAATTTGTTACATAAACCAATAAGAACTGCTGAAAGTAACGCTCCGAAATGGGTTCAATTTTCGAAAAAGGTAAAAATTTATTAATTATTTGACATTATTGAGTCATTTTTTCATCGTTTCTGTAGTGAAATAGCTAAAAGAAATTTTATCAATATAGGATGAAGGAAAACGATTCGGCTCGTGAAAGAATTTTTTTTTTTGCATTTTTATTTCTATATCATAATTCTTTTTGAATATAACCAAATGAAAACGTTTTAGTCAAAGAATTTAATTTTTTTTTCAAAGTTTGGTTTTGATTTGCAATTCCTTTTTTTTTCAGCGGTCACCGCAATCTTCTCTTCCGCTTAATACCATTGATAAAATGTTTCGTGCTAATGATGTAATCAATGGATTAAACAAAAAAATGACTGATGAGCACGGTGATAGTTTCAGTATTGCTAGAAAAGCTCAAATTGAACAAGTTGTTGAAAATAATGCCATAAAGAAGTTTGCCCGAAGTCAGGTAACTTATACAAATCTAAGAAAAAATTTCGAAACTCAATATCATTCTTACTATTAGTTGAGCAATGATTCTAATATTAACTTGCATGCATATTGTTTCATATCCTCAATGATACTGTTACATATATCTAATAGATTTTTTCTTAAGTATTTATTTTTTTAAATCAATTTTATGATAAATTAAAAAGAAGTGAAGAAATTTATTTTAGTTAAAACCGAAATCACTCGAGAATTCTGCATCTACTTCATGGAATAGCAATAACAGGAAAGATCCGACGACAAAAGCAAAAACTGATGTGGAAAATAAAGTTTCTTTTCTTCTTTTGATAGTTTTTAATTCAAAATTTTGCTCTACGTTGTTAGTTTAAATATTCGAGAATTCTTCGGCAATTTTTTAGAGATTTACATTGAATGGTTTAATATTTTGCTAGATATTTTGCAAGGAAATTCAATGCTCGACTTTAAATAATAGTTTCAAAATATTGATAATCTGGTAATCTTTTATAATAATTTAGAATCGACGCTTTGTCCGTAATGATAAGAGAAACTTGTCACCAGTTCATCGACCATCCAATCCCTCCACTCTCTATGACTTTATGCAATCGAAAGTTTCCATTTCGAATGAACCTCCCAACCAACGAGATTATAATAGAGATCAGGTTAGTTGTATTCTTGTAAAAATCAGTAAAATATTTTTGTAATTATTATAAAATAAATTTTGTTCATTTTCTTACAAGCTGAAAGTCTATGAATTTGTCGCTTTAAAAATTCCTTATTTTCGCTGTTTATCTTTTGCTTCTTTGCAACAAAACTTTTAATGCTCTAAAAAATATATTATTGTTAGAATGTTCACATTTTAATAAGCGACAAATTTTATGTTTATTTTATAGTCTTTTACTAAATGATAATCATTATTCTTAATTAAAAAATCCGATTTCAATTAAATCTATTCAAAAAAAAATCATTACAAATTGTTTAATTATTGGTACAGAATTCAATTTTTAGTTGAAGAAAACTGACGAAAATGTGCAGAATGTTGAAATTCAAGGAATGAATCAGTCGCGAAGGAATAAATTTAACATGAAAGGTTATTATTCAAAATCATTTCATCTTTTTATCTAAATAATTTTTTTTTCTTTGATTTCTCTTACAGCCTAGTTTAGTTTTCTAATTTTGACATCATTATTAGGTTTTCGCCATCGGCAGATTCGTGAAAATAAAACTGGCTCTCATAAAATTGAAATTTCGAATTCAAATAGATATCGAAAACAATATAAACGAAACTATGCAACTGATATAATGGGTGAAAAATCCCGATCAGATTATACAGACGATGATCAATCGATTACAACGGCCAACAAACGTTTTATTTGATTTCTTATTGTTTAAATTTTGCTTATTTATTTATACACATCAGTTATTAGGAATGATTATACTTTTCGTTATTCAGAAGCGGCACTTGTTTTCATTAATTTCTTGCGACCTAATTAATCTCCTTCTTTTTAGAGATAACTATTGTTAGCTAGGAGATACAATTAATAGTTCATTTGAGAATTTAAATTGAAATAGATGACCTAGAAAGATTTCAGTTCTAGGCAGTATGAAAGATTTGTTCTTATCATCAAAAGCATTCTAACTCTTGCTTTCACTAATTCCTAACGAGAATGATTATTAACAACTTGTTTTTATCTAAGATCGAAATAATTATTAGTCTATAATTGATATTTATATGGTTATTTTTGCAGAATTGATGGCATTACATGTTTCTTTGGTTAACAGTGCATCAAATGATGATAGAAATCGTAATATTTCTGAACCAACTGTAAGTTTTGAAAATAGAAATCGTGATTATCAGCAAAATACAGTTTGTCGATCAACATATGGACAACGAGAGCAACAACCTTTTAATAATGTTGTAATGAACGGAGGAATACCGATTTGGAAAATTGGTGATAAGTGCCTTGCACCATGGAATGATGGCCAGGTGCATGTTTTTTTTATTTTATAGTTTGGTAGTTATGATACTTATAAAAGTTGATACATGTAGAAGATATAAACTAAAATTAGTCTGATTGATAACACTGAGAAAGTCAACTTCATTTCTGTTCTTCATTTATATGTTTCAATTACAGTATATTTTCATTGGGAATTTATTCACTGCATACTTTATTTATTTTTGCCGAAAAATTCTTCAACATATTGTATAACTTCAGCATGTTAAAAGTGTCAGATGAAATGTGACCTTTAGATCTGTTGATAAAACCATTCATCATATAATGATAGCATTTGATATAATCTATTAAAAGCTCTTGATACTAAAATTAATTTAGCATATCAGGAATGCATGTTCAATCAATATTCCTTATTTATTCATCTTTTTATTCATATACAAGAAATGATTAAATTTTGATTTTTGCAGTTTTATCCATCAACATTGATATCAATGGGTCCAGCTGATATGTGCACCATTGAATATGATGAATATGGAAATCGAAGCAGTGTGCCTATTGGAGTACTTTTATCACTTCAAACATTTTGAATGTTTGATTTATGTATAAGCAATCATTTGTGATGAAGTATTGCATTATATAAGACGTGTAGTTTTTCTATTTTATCTCATGATATCGAAGTTTCTAGATATAAGTTTTATTATCAGTAAATTAATTTTGAATTTTGTTTTTTTGAATTTTTGGATAGAAATAATCAAAAACAAATGATTTGTTAGGGTTTTTACTGATAAAATAGTACTTAATAACAATATGAATAGGGTATTTCGCATTTATGTATATTTCAAATGCATTGTATAATGATGAAATAGTATATTAATAAATGAATTTTTTACATTGTTATCTTATATGAAATGTCGCCTTTCATTTGAAGGGTTCCTATCTTATATATGTATCGAATATTTATATTCATGTTTTTACTTTCTTTTTAAAACTGCAAATGATACAAATGATTGAAATGTTGATTTAAAAATTATTAATTTTTTTTTTGCTTTTTTTGAAGGTTTTTTTCCTAAATTATGGCTAAGATAATTTTATATTTGTACAAGATTTTGTTATATTTTAATTTTATTCATATTTTATCATTATTTTTATTGTGATTTCACGATTTATTAGATACATAATTATGTTTATTATGAAGAATAACAGTGGGATAATGTATGGGAATGTTAGATAGCTTTAGAATAATAATAATAATAATAATAATAATAATAATAATAGGAATAATAATTAATGTTGGAAAATAGTTTTTTAATTTTTAAAAATCTTTTTTTTTTAATTTATCAAAAAGCGTCTTTTCTTTTTTTTTTATGCTTGCTTTTAGATTTTTTCTTTTCCATTAATCAGATTGATATATATTTTTTTTTTTTTTTGAAAAATTGGTAAGAAGCTGTTTGAAGCATATGAATTCACGACATGCTAGTACAGCAGCTCGCGTTATCAAAACAACAATTCGTCGTGGTGTACCATCATCAAAGATTGCATTATGGTTAACACCGGAAGCTGTAAAACGTGTGAAATATTTACTAAGTAAGCAACCGGAAACGACAGCATTAAAAGTATGTCCTACATTTCATTTGTAGATATAATTTTATAAATCAAAATGTTCCCTTATTGTTTAGCTATGTTGTAGTTGTATTTGAAATTGGAAAATTTTGATAATTAAAAATTGATATTTCAATTTTTATGTGAGAGTAGGAATATGAGAATAGATGGAAAAACTAGAATACTTCATGTTATCTTTCATTAATTTGAAGTATAGAAATAAAATATTTTATAGAAAGTTTTAATTTATCTAATTTGTTATCTTATATTCTATAGAAAAATTCTAATCTATCTAATTTGTAATTTTAATGTAACAAAAATTCAAGATGATTTACTTTGTAGAATATCCCATCTAATTTGTAATTTTAATGTAACAAAAATTCAAGATGATTTACTTTGTAGGATATTCCATAAATAAATATGAATTGTAAAAAAATGAATTAATGTCTCGACAAAATTAGGAGAATGTTAGAATTATCTTAATTAAATTTAATATTTATAATGATATTTGCAAGAGAAAGTTTTAAAAATAATTGAATTAATATCGTGAATTGTGGAAAGATATGTAGTAATATTTATTGCAGATAAGCGTAAGACAACGAGGTTGTAATGGATTAACTTATACTCTCGATTATGCTCATCAAAAAGCAAAATTTGATGAAGAAGTTGTACAGGTATAATGATTATTGTTGTTTTTTTTTTTGTGATTTTTTATTCAACTTAATTATTTAATAAATTTTTGCAAATTTTATTTATACATATTCATTTAACAGAATCGTATCGACTAACTCTAACAATAATTCATTTATGCATGACCGATCAAAATAGCATTACCGGTAACAGTTACCGGATGATAATAGTAACAATTACCGGATGATAATATCATTTTAAGTGATTGATTATGCATAAATGAAGTTGATGGAATTTTTTTAATTGAAGTCATTTCTGTTTAATATTTCTATTTCTTAATTAAGTTCTGTATTTTTGATTGTAACTTGATATCAAGTTAATTTTAAGGATGGTGTACGTTTATGGATTGATCCAAAAGCGCAACTAACGTTATTAGGTAGTGAAATGGATTATGTGGAAGATCGACTGTCGTCCGAATTCGTTTTTCGCAATCCGAATATCAAGAGTACATGTGGATGTGGTGAAAGCTTTAGTATATCTGATATTAATTTACATATATTTTGAAAGCTGGTATTAGTTTTGTATGTTTTATTTTTTTAGCAAAGTAGTTAATTAATTTCTGATTGAAGTTATTTATTTGTATTAGATAGGTTAAATTAATATATTAATTCATATTTGTACTTTGCAAAAAATAATAATTCCATTTATATTTACATTGCATAAAGTAGTAATATTTAAATATTGAAAAAATTGAAAATTAATAATTTTCAAAAAAAAAAATCGAAAATTAATAAAATTTTCCTTTTTGATAATATTCAAAATTAGACAATACTGATAATTTGTAATTTATGGATAACTTATTTCTGTCATCTATATCAGTTGGTTATTATTTTTGCTTATGGAAAACATCATTAATTAAGTTGAGTATGAAATATTGAAATTAAAATTTGATGGAAATTTGATAATTCTATAAATGTGATAAGGCATAATGCTTCCCATTAGGTAAATAACTTTTTTCAAAAAAAAAAGCCGTGATAGTTTGATTAATTTTCAATCTTTAAATTTTACTTGCTAATTTTAAAGTTACTGTAAAAAACATCGGATGATCAGTTTTGTATATACTATAAAGTGATATTGAAGCTGTTATTTGTATTACACGTAACTGTGATTTGTAAATTAGCGTGATTTAAAAATTAGCATAAATCAAAAATTATATCATTGTTGTTGATTGGTTTTTGCACATTTCAATCATAGCTTAATTCATTGCGAATTCGCGATGAAACATCTTATGCGAATTATTTTTATTCTGTTTATATTTACGTTATCAATACATATTATATGTAATAGTAATAAAATGATGGACGATTTTATAAAGCAAGAGAAGGAAGAAATGGACGGAATAAATAGGGCTAATTATAGATTTTTCTTGTCTTTTCTTAACAAAATCAACTATTTAAAATGATATTAAAATGATAAATTGGTAGCCTTATCATTCAGTGATATAAAATTATATGAGAATAATATTTCTTCATTTATCGATTAGCAAAGGAATTAATCCCTGTCGATAAAATGATAGGTGCTTATATCTCGCTTATTGACAAGTTTTACATAGGGATATTCGAATTGCATTTCGACTCAACTAAAGTTATCTGATAAATACAGCGTTGTATCATTGTAAATGTACAATGGCTTTTGGACGGATGAGCCTAAAATTTCCCGGGAAATGCCCGAGTTATTCATTTGGTAGCTTCGGGTGTGATTTCGGTTGTTTTTCGAATTTTTATTGACTAATACTAGGTGATGTTTTTACCGGAGAACGTTTATAAGTAACTCATCTAAGCGATTGCACCTAAAAAAGCGTAACCAGAAATTGGCACTTTTTCGGGAAAAAGTATCAGATTGGTGTCAAAAGTAGTGGAAATTGATTTAGTCAATAAATTATGAGATTATTCTCCCTTCTTTTTGTGATTGATTTTTATGTCGCAAGTGCTAAAATCGAATTATTTCAGAAATTTTAAACTTGATATGTTTCACTAGCTCTTAATCTCAAAATATCTTTAATATTTTATTCCGTTATTCTTCGATGTCACCATTACTATCAAATATAATATTACAATGCAGTATAAAATACTTCCCAATGTTTTGTACATATTGATTAGGATTTCTATTGTTACTAAATAGTGATATCAGTCTATTTTTTTTCCTTGGGATAGCTATCATTTCAGAACTATTGAATATTTGATAAAAAGATAATACACCACTCGGAGACTATTGATTTTTAATTGCTATTTGCTATATGTTGCAAATTTGAAATGGAACTAGTGCAGTAAAAATTTCTTTTGTTTGTTACAGGTTTACCCTATCTGGACTGTCTAGGAGAAAAATTTAAGAAGAATGCAGATATTTATACGAGGCATCGATGATGGAGTCAGATCGATTTGTATTCCGGAAACGAGTACAGTAGCTGAGTTAAAGGTTTGTTTCTTGCTGTTTCTTGTGAGATATTTCGAACGTAGCAAGATTGTTTTTTGATATTTTCATTCTATTGATAAGCATTATTAGAAGTATTTATTGTTGTTTGATGTAGGATTGGTTAGATCACAAACTGTATCATATTACAGTGCCAGAAATTTTTTGTCTTTAATTGGTTTTTTTTTTCCCACTGGAATTCCTATGCTTTATTAAAAAAAAGAAAATTAGGTCTTGTAAGTCGGTATTCATCACAAACTTTGCAATAATTATGGAATTATCTGAGAATTTTGAAAAAAATTGCAAACAAGACCATCTTATTTTCTTATTGAAATATCAGTCAAGAAATATACTTTCAATACTGTAATAGGAATATGTTTATTGGTGGACAGAAATAGAAATTTTCGAATTAATGCTTTTTCAATTAAAATAAGTTTTAATTAACCTTCTGAATACTTTTTTTGAAGTTCAGTAAGTTAGCGTCCGCCAGTTAATCAGGCGAGTATTATATCAGCTTATGTTGAGAGTTTTCTTTTTGTTTTTAGACATTATTACGTATAGATGACGCACTTTTGACATATGGTGCCGCAATTTTGGATGATGATAAAGCACCACTTATGAATTTCGGAATATGTGATCAAGCAAATATTGATATTTCCTACCGACTTCTTGGAGGTAATCAATTCTCTATTTATTATTAAAATGCTTATACTCTGTATGACAGTATTTTGTTATCTTTTACCCTCCACTTATTCTCGATAATAAATAGTCAAGTATATCGCTCATTTTTCAAACGTGAAATTTGTGAGCACTGAAAGATTTAATTTCAATTATCAAAATTGCTGGAAATCCCGATTTTGTTTTAGGTAAAGTGCATGGTTCGTTAGCTCGTGCAGGAAAAGTGCGAGCTCAAACCCCAAAGGTTGAAAAACAGGAAAAAAAGAAGAAAAAGACTGGTGGGATTTTATTTCTAAATTTTATATTTGAATTTTAAAATTTCATATTAGTGAATAATATGTTGAAATCATTTTCTGAATAATCTATCAGTTGGTATTTCTTACATATTTATATGTGTTAGTTATTGTTCGTTTTAATAACTCTTACTTAACAATTTCAGGCCGAGCAGCTCGTCGTATTCAGTACAACAGGCGATTTGTCAATATAGCTGTTAGTGGAATAGGCAGAAAACGTGGACCAAATTCGAATGCTGCATAAATGATGAAATTTTATCAGATAATCTTGATTGATATTTCGATAATTTGAAATGCTACTTTATTTAAAAATATATGCAATACTCATATAAAAATGATTTGTTGATTTGATTTTTGTTGGTAAACAAACTAATCTTACGTCAGTAAAAGATACTCATATTTGTTATCCCCAAGAGTGATTTCATTTACCTATCTGAAATCGTGTATATGGGTCATGTTGTCATGTGGGAGGTCAAATAACAGTCAAAACAAAACAAGGTAAACAGAAGACAGTTCATATTATTCATTGAGATCTATGATAATCAGTGGTTTTATTTTCCCAGATTGAGATATATCATTTTTTTTTGAAGGTTTATTCCAACCAATAACAAAATCTATTAATTTTGAGTTTGAATTTAAGCGTTTGAAAATTTTCTGGTTTATTTAAGAAGAGATTATAAACTAATATAAACTATTAATATTGCTTTTTTAGGTATTGCTTTTTTCTCCATATTTTCAACGTTTATTTATTTTCTATTGATTTTAAAATAATGTTAAATTTAGCAGGCATTAACGGTGAAGTTAAAGTTTCGTAAAAATGTCGATGAAATTGTTAAAGGAAGCTATCAGACTTACGGATGATGGTTTGTTAATTTTTATTTTTATTTCAAGGACGAAACGAGCAGAGACAAAAAAAAAAACTTTTAAATATATGCCTAATATGAAATGACATTGAATGCTCTTTTGGTTTCTGTTGGTTTCAAATATTAATTATGATGAATTAAGAGGAGGAAAATTTCATTCTGATAATTTCTGACATCATTTGATATCTCCCATTACACTTTATGTAGAAATGTTCAAAATTGTGTTTTACTTATTTATTTATTCTTCTGAAATTTTTCTTCTAGATGATAACATTAAAAATATGAAAGCTGTACGGAAATCAGTAAAACCTTCAAAAGCAGAACGTGATCGTCAGCAACTTGCTGCAGTTGCAACCACTTCAGAATATGATCCGGAATCAGATGATTTTATCATAAATACGAATATGCAGAAACGAAATGTAATGAAACATAAGAAAAAAACTAAGGTAGTATCAGTTTGCATATTATTGACTAAGTAATTTGGATAGTAATTATTTTTGTATTGTAAACTTGGAAATTTTTTTCTTCAATTTTTTTCATTCAGTTTCTGAAGTTGAAAATTCTGTTTTCGAAGTTTTATTAGCGAAAAAAAAAAAAAACTGAACATTGAAAATTTGTAGTGATATACGAAATCAGTTTATGGTTTTTTTACTGCTTTTGACCAAAATTGTTCAATTACTTTTCACTTTTTTTTAAACTAAGTTTGACCAAAATTCAAATAATCCTTCATGTTGAGAAAGAATTTGAAATTATTGATTAGATGGGTTTTTTTTTATTGTATGAATTATTTTCTCACTTCATTTCATTGATTTTATCGATTATTTTCTTTTCATTTATCTTTATTTTTCAGTTGTTTTATTTTAATTCATTTTATTTCAGTTTTTATTTCCATTTTTCATTTTTATTGCTAAAATTTTTATTTTTTTTTTCAGAATATTTCATTGCTAGAAGAAAGTCGTTTAATGAGTAAGCCGAATCTATTAAAGCGTAACATTAAATATATGATTTATGAAACAAATTTTACATTGGATACTGATAAAACGAAACAGTTGTTAGGTTTCATGAATGAACGTAATCGTCGTCGAAAAAAGATTCTTCGAAGATTGCGCAGTCGAAATAGTTTGTTTTTCTTTTGCCAATTTTTGTATTTTTACATTTTTATCTATAATTTTTAAAATTTTTGAAATCACTAAGTTGTTTTTTTTTTCCATTGGAAGTTGTTATTTGGTGAAGTTTGAAGGTGAAGTTGATGTAATTTCGATGTTAAGCTATATTTTATCATGTTATTTCAGAATGTTTTTTTTAGTTTGTAATAATTGATAGAATTTTTAAGAAAAAATATTATTATAAATTTTATTTCTATATACTAGATTTTATAGTTATTTCTTCTATTATAGATGGAGTGCAAGATCGCAAATGGAAATTGAAAAAGTCCAACAAATCAATATTTACAGATGAAGATTTCATGAAAATCGGGCCTGATAGAATAAAAGTAAATAATTTCAGATTTAAGTGCTAGGATTTATTTTTTTTTCCATTATGGTCAGTTATCTTTTTTTTCTATTGTGGTCAGTTATCTTTAATGATAAATTAAAAAGGTATATGAGCATTTATCTAGATTGTTAATTTAAATGATAAATGGAATATTTCAGTTATTACAAGGGAAAAAGATCAAAAAAAAGCAATCGGTTCGAAGATCAAAAGAGTAATTGCTTGGAAATAATGCGAAAATGATGTATATCATCTTCGATCTTAGAAATTAATCACTAATATATGATTATTATATGATTATTATCTTTTGTTTTTTCCTTTCTTTATCCATAAAGAGATTTGATTAAGCATATGTGTTTATTTTGATACAAAATGACTATAAATTATGGAGGAAATGTTTGATATTAGCATACATAAAAATGCTCTGCTACAAATTTAGATATTCGATTATAATATTAGAGATTTTTGGCATCAATTTGTTATAAAATTTCAATTTTTTATCAATAAAATAAAAGCTGTCAATTTTGTGAAACTATAAATTACAAAATAAATTTTCAATATAATATAAATTTGCAAAAGCAAAAGATTGAGATTGAAATATTTGATTTGTCAATGAGCGAATTATTAATAAACTAAATGCATTAACACTTTATCATATGCAAAAGCTTGCATGAATCATCGGATGATAACATTTATTCCAATGTAAGTTATGTATAATAATTAGTATAAATTATCTGCAGTTATCAATTAATTACCAGCAAAATTGATTGCTAGATAATTGAATAATATTTGAATATAGGAATAAATTTTTGATGATGATGAGAGCAAAAAGGTAGTTTTAATATTAAAATTTTAATTTTATCTTTTTCAGTTTATGTGACGTATTGTTTATATTTCAGAATAATTTATATTTCTTTCTTATCAATAACTTCATATCATTGTTTTTAGTTGCTTCTGAACGGTCGGTAATCGGATAAGGTGAAGAAGAAAAACCGGTAAAGGGATGATGGGAGATCAATATGAACAATTAGGTCTGGTTGGAAGCGGTTTGTTATAGTTATTATTTCCGAAATAATATAATTGCAAATAATTTCTTTTTTTTTTAGTATTTATAGGAAGAAAAAATTCTTTTTTTTCTATCATTTATTTTGGGATTTTTTTTTTTTTGATTTTACAGGAATTTTGAAAGTTTATGATTTTTTGAATTTTTTTTTTAGCATTTTAGTTTCTTTCTCATATTATTTGCTGTATCGGTGCAAAATATTTTAATTGATAGATATGCATGGATTAAGTTTAACACATGTGATAAGATAAGCTTTAATTCCTAGAGAAATAATTTTTTAACATATATGATAAGATAAGCTTTAATTCCTAGAGAAATAATTTTAGCATTTTTCGAAAAAAAAAATCATTTCTAAGATTTTTTGAAATTTTTTTTTGCAAGTCTGTTGAAATTTTGGAATTTAAGATTTTTTGTTCGAATTTCGATTACTTTTTACATTAATTGTTTACATTTATGACAAATCATTTTAATTGATAAATATAAAAGTATAAGTTAAAATTAGATAATAAGGATTAAGGCCTTCTATAATGTAGTATAAAATTATCACCTAAATACATCTATGTATTCAGGTGATAATTTTATTCCTAAATTCAAAGATAATTTTGAATTTAAATTTATTCCTAAATTCAAATATTATTCTATCATAGCTTTTTGAAGAAATTAATTTAATTAATATATGTATATATATATATATATGTATATATCCCATTATATAGTGTTTTTATTATTTTTCTTATTTTTCAAGTTTCATTTTATAATTTATTTTTCTCTTTTAAATTCTTCATCTTTACTATAATAATCAAAAAATTAATAATAATTATTTGTCTAATAATATTTATTGTATTTAACAGTAATTTTGATTTTTTCTTTATTTTTGCTTTTCAGTTCTTTC
Organism: Dirofilaria repens; assembly: GCA_008729115.1. Lineage (NCBI taxonomy): Eukaryota > Metazoa > Nematoda > Chromadorea > Rhabditida > Onchocercidae > Dirofilaria > Dirofilaria repens. The sequence goes on along the minus strand of SNRZ01000221.1, from coordinate 31,563 downwards.
AAAACTTTTCAATTTTGATTGATTTCTTAAAAAAAAAAAAAAATTTATTCTTTTCAGGAGCAGCAGAATTACTACCACCACCACCATCACCACCACTACCGCTGTCACCATCACCATCACCATCACCACCTGTTGGCTTTTCTCCATCTACTCCTGGCAAACCTGTGGCATTTCAGTTTCCTCCACCTGTATCAGATTTTTCGCCTACATCATTAGAATCGGAGCAAGATCATTCATATGCTAAAAGAAATGTAGGCATAGAATTTTTTTTTTTTTGAATCTTTCCTTATTTTTTCGTAAATTGCATAAATTATATTGAATAAAAACTTTTTATAAGTTGAATGTAATCATATATTATTCATTGATAATGTATCACATATTATTCGTTGATAGTGTAATCATATATTATTCATTTATAATTCTTAAATGTTTTTTTTTTTTAATTTAAAGATAATCCAATAGTTTATTCTGCTTCTAATGTTTATTAAATAGATTTATAGAATGATAATTGGTAATTGTTATTTATTCAAAAGAAAAAGAAAAAATGAAATGAAAAATGTTTAAATTATTAATTTTAGAAATTTTCAGAAAAAATTTGACAAAAAACAAAAAAGAAAAAAGGTATCACTCAGGTTTAATTAAATAAATTTATAACTTTCATTAATTTTGAATTTTAATTCCTTGACAAAATATCAAAAATATATAATAAAAAAAAAGGAAATAAAAATTTAAAAATTGCTTTACCTTTTTCTTTTCCTTTTTTATCTGAGAAAAAAATTAATATAAATTATAAAATTTCTCTGTTTTTCTTCTTGAAAAATAATATAATAAAAATAAAACAATTCAATAATTAAAAGGGTTTATTAATTGGAGCTATAAAACATTGTGATTAATATAAATAATTAATCAATACATGAAAATTAACTAATTTATATTAATCAAATTAAAAGCTAGAATGAATCGATAATTATAATCTTAAAAATAATATTAATTAAATTGAAAAATATGAGACGGCATCCATTTTTTTTAAGAAAAATTATTTTTTTAAAAAAAATTTTATCCTATTTTAAAAAAAAATTAAGCTTGAAAAAATATTTTATTTTTTAAAAAAATAACGTTAACATTATAAATTTTTTGATGATTAATTATTTTTATTCATTCATAATAACTGCTATTATTCTATTTCAATTAGTCCTATATTATTGTTATTATCATTATCAGTGTAGAATTCGTAAGTAATGATTAACCTCTCTCTCGCTAATTTTGAATATTATTTCATTTTAAAATTACTTTTCTTCTAAGTATTACATTTGCATTATGCATTATTAACTAAGTTTAAATTTTATTTAAACTATCATTTCACTTATCAGAATTAGTATCAATAACTGTTTATCATATTTTATCAATGCAATTCAATTAAGTTATTTAAACCCATTTAAACTTATCATTGAATTAATAATTTACCAATTCATCTTTGATTTAAATAATTCAAATTTAATTTAAAAGAATTTTTTTATTTCAGCAGAAGATAATGAAACAAATTCAAGTGAAAGTCATATTGGTTGCTTAATATCATGCTTTATTCTAATTGTAATGATATTTTTTGGCATCTTAATGATTATATTTTTGATTGCATTAGTGTTAACACAATGTTTCGGTCATCCGGAATGTTCATGGCTTAAAATTTTTAAAGTTTTTTAAAAAATGAAAAATCCATTTTGAATTATAATCTAGTTTTTCCAAAGCATCAATATTTGATAATTTTTTTTTTTGAAATGCACAATTCCAAGCAAAAAAAAAAGAACTGTAAACCGCGATGTGTTAAAATTTATAAAAATTTCATTTCTGTTTAACAAAAAAAAGAAAAAAAAAATGGAATAAATAAATAAATTGCTCAATGATTCATTCATTCGTACACTAAATGATTCATTTATTATGACCAATCTAAAACGATGATTGTCAATTCATTATGCTTTATCAATGTTATCATTGAAACAATCACTCATTTTAGACTTTATCATTTAGACTCTCTTATCTTCAATTGAAGTGCGATGAATAATTTGTTCAAATATCAGTCATTTAGTATATTTTTATGTATTTATAAAATATTATTAAATTCAATTAATTGATGAAATTTCATGAATTTTTTCTTACAAATATATATATATATAAAATGTGCATCAAGTTGTACAAGATATAAAATTGATTATAATTACTAATCCATTTATTAGCACGAATTAACCGATTAAATTTTCCATTATTTCATTAAAATATAAGAAATCTTTTTTTATCTATTTATCATTTATAAGATATTTATCACCAAATCATACGCTATTACAATAAACATGCAACAAATTATCATTCCGAAATAAATAGCAATATAAGATTGATATATATATATATATATGGAAAGCATTTAACGATAAATAATAATTGTTGAATGATAAATGATAATGCTAAATATTTAATGGCAAATTTTTGGGTAGCTTTAGCAGAAAATTTAATTATTTTATAAAATGTTGCAAGAAAATTAATCAATATTAAAAACTTTTTCAGAAATTTAATTATGTATATAATTATTTTTTTTTTAAAAATAAGAAAACAAAAAGCAAATAATAATAAAAAAAATCCCAAAATATACAATTTTTTGCTTTTTTGTACAATCATAATAGCTAATAGTATTTTAAAATCATATAAGACTTTATATTATTATTGTTATTATTATCATTATTATTATTATCATTATCATTGTTATTATCATTATTATTATTTTTGTGCTAGTATAATTATCGATTATTGCATTAGTTTTATCGTATATTATATTGTATAAAAGCAACAGTAATAATCATCTAAAAATAAAACAACATGATAATTGTTGATCAAATGCACAAATAATTTTAATTTTTGCAATTTTTAATCTTAAAATGCTCTCTTTTTAAGTATTTATTTAAATTCAGTCTTTTTCTAAAACACAATATTATGAATGAAGCAGGCAGTCATTAATAATTATTAAAAAATTTAAACAAATTAGCAAAATTTTCATCATAAAATTATTCTTAACAATCAAACTAAAAAAAAACAAAAAAAAAAAATGAATTTTTGCCTGACTTCAACTAATAATATATAGATAGATAAAGAGAAGTAAATTATCCTAAAAATTTTTGGATAAGTTCAAAAAAAATAAAATAAAATCAAAATCAACCTATCTGATAATACTTACATAAGAGCAATAGATTCCATGAATGAATGATAGTTTTATCTGAAAAATTATTTTATATATTAAATAATAATCAAAAGTGATAAGCTGAAATCAGGCTTAATATTTTCATTCATATGTAAAATATTCACAAATTTTAAAATTCACAAAATATTTTTTAACGATGAAAAAAAAAAAATACCAGTGATTAAAGTGTTTTAATTTTTTCATATGGTAAAACTTGACAATAGTAATCTTCTGGTTCATCAATTTTTTGCAACAAACATGCTTGCTTTAATTTTGGATTTTGTACAATATTTTTAAAATATGTACATGGCTTATCACGATAGCCGGGCATTAGTAAGTCAAAAAATGCTGCACCATCTTCAAGTGCTGTCAACGAATGTATGTTACTAAATTTTGGATCCAAATATACGCAATCATCACTGTGCCAACGATTACTGATACCTTCGAATCTGTAAAAATTATAGAATATTAATTTAGAAAGAAAAAAAATAATGTAAATGGCAGAGATAAAAAGAAAGAGAGAAAAAAAAAGTAAGGAATCCGTTTTCCTATTTAAATTATCATTGAAATATTTTCATATAATACAAAAATCATAATAATTATTTAATTCTAAAAAAAATCAATAAGTATATATATATATATGTCCTTGAAATATTCTAAAATCCAAACATGAAATCAATGGGACAGTTGATAATGATCATGTTATCTTTAACAATTATCGATGTAATTCCTTAACTCTAACCATTTAATTATAAGAGATCAAAATTTCAAAAAAAGAAAAAAACGCTAAAATTTCAGAAATAAAAACGTTTACGCTTCATATCATCACGGAAAAATACGTTTGTATTAAATACACACACAATCGTAAGGTATTCTCGGTAATGAGAGCAAACTTTTTGTGAACTATTAAAATTCTAGAATTTTAAAAATCACAAATCAAAAAAAAAAAGAAAAAAAAAACGAAAACATACTTAGCAATGGTAACGCTTGGTGAAAGAGCATTTGAATTAATCTCTTTCAATGCTTCTTGTTCATCACGTGAAAGTTTCGTATAAGAATTAATTGATAAAGCACCACGAAGAACCTTCAGAAATCCGTACATATCCGGATGATCGTGTAATGGAAATAGAAAATCACGATTTTTGAAACCAAATAAGCAAGCATGAATATATTCCGATTCATAAATATCGACATAATATATTGGAGCTGTCATTAATTCAAGACCTGTAATATAACAATTTATATCAATTTGAAATGAAATTAATTGCATTTCCGATGAGAGTAAAATTCTTAAGATGATAAAATAGGAAAAAAAACAACAATTATCCGATAATACCTCATTATGCGGGCGATATCAAATTATTCATCTTATAACATTCATAAATATTATCTTTTTCATATCAGTGATATCAACTTATTTCGTTACTTCAATTACATAAATATATGTCAAATATGAATGTGATATATGTATATAGATTTTAGACAAGAAAAAAAAAATTCATAAAAATATCATCTACCAAATATTTTGTTTAAACTATTCATTAACTAAATTATCAACTATTACAGATTGTGGACTTTTAACGCATTAAAACGTCGTAAAAACGTTTCCTGAATTGATGAAAACTACGGTAAATACAATTGTGACATGTCTAAATCATCTGTAGTACGTCTAAATCATCTGTGACACGTCTAAATCATCTGTAGTACGTCTAAATCATCTGTGACACGTCTAAATCATCTGTAGTACGTTTAAATCATCTGTGATATGTCTAAATCACCTGTAATACGCCTAAATACAACTGTGATACGCCTAAATACAACTGTGATACGTCTAAATCATCTGTAGTACCTCTAAATCATCTGTGACACATTTAAATCACCTGTGATATGTCTAAATCATCTGTAGTACGTCTAAATACAAATGTGATATGTCTAAATCATCTGCGATACGCCTAAATACAACTGTGATACGTCTAAATCATCCGTGATATGCCTAAATACAACTGTGTGATACGTCTAAATCATCTCTAATATATATATATAAATCATCCAAACAGTTTTATTCATGCATCATGTTGAGATAAGAATTTTATAGCAAGAATTTAGCTAATACTATATTATTTGAAAAATAATTGTGATATTAAATCAATGATCTAAGTATGTCACGTGTTACGTGTAAAACGTAATCTTTGTAAAAAGATAACAATAATTAGCTAAAAAAAAAAAAAAAACAAATATAAAACAAACCATGACGATCCGGTAATACTGCACCAAGCATATCGAGATTAAGCGTAGATACAAGTTGACGAGCACGTTCCGTTAACATTTCAATTTCAACCGTATACGTATCATTATTACTACCTGTGATATCATTGATCGATAATTTCTTCAATTGATTTAATCTCTCTGATATTGCTGATGTTTCACGTAGGAATGAACGTAATCCTTGTTGTGACATAATTTTTGAAATAATCATAGAATTGCTATTATGCTCTGAAAGAAAAAGAAGAAGGGAAAGTAATTAATAAAGAAATTCAAATATTTGAAATCGATTTAATCAAAAATTAAATTGAAATTGAATTAATTATTCGAATACATTCAGTTCAAGATTGAATATATACTCGGATTTTTCAATCTATTAAAATAATAGATATTAAATTAAATGAATCAAAATAAAAAAAAATTAAAACTAGAAAAGAAATATATATAAAAACGATTATATAAAATGATCAAATTCAAATTTTCAATACAAATATTAAACATTTTACAGCTTTAATACTAGATTTAATTGCATATATAAAGCAAAAATTAGAAATTAAATCAGGGTTCATTTAAAATAATTTAAAATTAGAATTTGATATTATTAAAAGCTTATCATAATAATTAGAAATGATAATTAATGCTTAGTAATAATTTGAAAAAAAATGATGATAATAACAAAGTTACTTCTGTTATTTTAATTTATCAAATTTTCCAATAATAATCACATTTTAATCAATTCTAATTTATCAAAAATATCATTTTAATTTATCGATTTTTTCTGATAATAATTAAAATTTAAGTGATAATCATCTTTAATTTATTATTCTCATTCTAATTTATCAAAAAATTTCATCTAATTTATCAAATTTTCTAATGATTAAATTTTAAATGATAATATTTATTTAACAGAATGTTTAATTTAGAAAAAGAAAAATAAATCAAAAATTTTAACATTTTTGAAATGGCTTAATATGACATTCTAATATTATGTATTATATTCATCGATGAAAGCAAAATAAAAATTAGAAAAAGAAGAAAACAAATATAAGTGTAATAAGTATTTGTTAATACATGGAGGATAAGGAAAAAAAATAAATTTTTATAACTATTTTAATGATTAAAATGAAATTCATAAAATGATATAAAAATGTGAAAAACTGCCAATGTAATAACTATAGCAATATAAATTCGGAATTAAATATTTCAGACAATTTCTAAGCAATATAAATTCGAAATTAAATATTTTCAAGCAATGTCTAAGTAATATAAATTCGAAATTAAATAGTTTCAAGCAATGTCTAAGTAATATAAATTCGGAATTAAATATTTTCAGACAATTTCTAAGTAATATAAATTTGAAATTAAATATTTTCAGACAATTTTAATATAAATTTGAAATTAAATAGTTTCAAGCAATGTCTAAGTAATATAAATTCGAAATCAAATAACCTCAAACAACATCTAAATAATATAAATTCGAAATCAAATATTTTCATGCAAATCTGAGCAATGCAAATTCGAAATTGAATATGAAACAATAAATGAAGAAGCGAAGGAATGTGAAAAATTATGATTTAAAAAAAAGAAAAAAAAAATTTTGAATTAATAACTTTTTTTTTCTCGCATAATTTAATGATTCATTCATCATGCATTTGCTACGATTGATTAAAATCATTTTTAAAATACGACAACTTTTTTTTCTTTTTTTTTAGAATTTATAACTTGCCTCGTTTTAAAATTTATAACTTGGCTTTTTTCGTTTAATTATTACTCCTATTATCTCTTATTATCATTTTATCTTCTCTTTAACGAATGTCACTACGGAATTCAACTATTGTGATTCAATCGCTAACTTAAATCGATAAAACAGTTTATATTATTGAATATTTATGTAAATAAGTAAATAAGTATTTGTAGCATTATGAAATTCAATCACTATGATTAAACCAATAATTAAATCGATAAAATAAATAAGTATTTATGACATTACCAAATTCAATTACTATGATTAAATCAACAATTAAATCGATAAAACAAATAAGTATTTATAACAATATGGAATTCAATAACATAATTAAATCAATAATTAAATCGATAAAGAGTTTATATTATTAAATATTCATGTAAATAAATAAACAATATTATATTATTATATATTTTTTATAGTTATTTTCGTTCTTTTTTTTTTAATAGATGATAATATGAGACTGTATAATTTGTCACTGTTAGAATTATGCGGTTATATAATTAAATCATATTTGTAATGTAAATCAGTAAATAAATAAGTAAATAAGATTCTGTATATTTAACTATAATTGAGTATGTTTAATTATTTAATTATAATTAAAGCAGGAGATGAGAATTGAATCTTACATCTATAATGCTACAACTATAATTGCAATAAATTATAAATAACTTTTAATGGAATATTTAAAAATTAATAAAACTCTACGATTTAATGCAATGATTTAGAAATTATATGTGACATATTTCATTGACATCATTAATAAGTATTCAGGTAAATAAGTTAATGAGTATAATGAATAAATTAAGCATATACGAGAGTAGGGTTTCGAATGAATAAATCAAACAATAAGAAAAAAAAAACAAATAGATGGATAAATCAATAAATCGATAACTAAATAGATATATACGTACATAAATAATTAAGTGATTAATTAAAGTGATAAATGGACTTCATTAACACAATTAATAAGTATTCAGATAAATGAGTAAATGAGTGTAATCAGTAAATTAAATATATATGAATGTAGAAATAAATGTTTCGAATAAATAAATCAAACAATAAGAGAAAAAACAAATGAATGGATAAATCAATAAATCAATAGCCAGGTAGATGTGTTCAAGGGATTAATTAAATTGGTAAATAAGCAGGAAAAATAAATAAATAAATAAATGAATGAATGAAGTAACATCCATTCCTCCAACCAAACCAATAGGTACTTCAAAAGGCCCGTAAAAAGTCATAATAATCAAAGAACATATTGCATATCGAAGATCAACCAACTGGTTTTAAGTCAATTTGACAATTTACAAAAATATGTATTTAATTTTTTCAAAGGGTAAATGTTTTTTCGTGACGCGATATTTAAATTTGTTTCTTGTGCTTTTTTTTCTCATGAAGGGATATTTCAAATTTATTCAGTTTCCTTCAAAACTTTTCTTTTCATTCCGATAGATTACCGTACTTTCTCACGAGTCTTTTTTTTTTTATTTTACATTATCTGTTAAATTTTATTCACACATCTCATCCATAAAATGAATTGAATAGATTTGTTAAATTTTGCCTTTTCAATTCAATATTCATCACGTCATAATTGTTAACTTCTAATTCTCCCAAATCACGATACTATTTTTTCATTTTCCAATTTTTTAATTAATGATTTTTGCCATCGACGATATTTCAATAGATATGAATTACCGTATTGCCTCGCGAATTTTTTCATTATTTTACATTATTTGTTAAATTTCATTCATACACTTTTTTTTCTATCAATGAATTTGAATGGATTGTTAAATTTAGCTTTTTTAAAGCGATATTCTTTTGCATCATACCTGTTACTCTTTTACTATCTCTCAAATTATCATGCTATTTTCCTCTCTTATCGTTGTCCTTAATTAATAATTTTTTGCAATCAATCATTAATTTTTCTTTAATTCTTCAGGAAAAAAAAAAACGAATTATTTAGCACAAGGTAAGGAAAGAAAGAAAAGAATTTAACAATTTTCTTTTTTCCAACATTATATTCTAATAGAGAATTTTTTATTTTATTAATTTCTTTTTCATAATACGAAATTTTTTCCTTACTTTTTTTCTCTTCCTCTTTCTTTCGTCCTTTCTTTCATCCTTCTTTTCTTTCTTTCTTTTTCCTTGTTAATAGCATGCATAAACGGGCATAGATGTATTATTTTTAAAATTTGATTTTAGTTTTTTTTTTTCCTTCAAAGTTTTTCCATTCTCGATATTTTTAACAGCTAATAGTATTGAATTTGCAGTTGTTAACAAGCATCATGAAATCTTGAATATAATATATAACATGGGGATATTTCAAGACTCTCGACTGAACTTTTACACTTGTAAATTTGCACTCAGCTTAAATAGAACGCTAAATTTGGAAATCACAATTTATTGATGGGATTTTCTTCATCTTTCTAGTAAATTACTAGAAAAATTTACCCTACAAATTTATATCAGAATAATATACCGTACAAAATTGTCAAAGTGATGTGTACTGTATACAAATTTGTGGAATGATATGTCAGTAAAAATTTGTTGGATTGATATACTGTACAAATATACCATACAAAACAAATTAGAATAGAAAATTATTTAAGCTTATTTATAGCAATCAAAAAAGATAGTAAAAAAATAGAAACTGTATATTTTCTTGGCATAAAAGTATCTTGTAAATTATTTTTTTTTTTTTAATTCGAATCAATCAAACAAGATTACGGTAGTAAAAATTCTCTAAATTATAATGAATAAAAAGTAAAATTATTTCAGATGTAAATGATAAATAAAATTGCCGGGCAAATAAGTAATATTAGCAACAAAAGATAAGATATCTATGGATACAAAAATATAAATGAGACGAGTAATGTGCTGGATACGGTATATTTTAACATATCGTAGGATCGGCTCTATAATATTATTTGTATTTTTCGTAAATCTTATTTTGATCACATTATTTATCGATTGGCAATTACCTGTACAATTAATAAATCGACAGGTATTAATAAATCGACGGGTATATATTTTCATATTGCAGACTATTTTTTTTTTTGCATTAAATTAATCTATTTGAATTTTTGAGATAAAAATTAAATTTTTAATTTTATTATTCTAGTTTTAAAATTCATATATTATGTTCGAATTTTCATTCTAGAATTAACGATCAAATTTTAAATTGTGTAAATTTAATTTTAAATTAAACTTTTATTCAAATGTTTAAAGCTAAATTTTTAATATCGATATATTGAATTTAAATCTTTGGAATTTATTTTCGATGTTACACTTACATTTCAGGTTTTTTTTAAATCAAATCCTGAAATTAAAATTAGAGTTTTAAACAATTATAAAATGAACTATTGAATACAATTGGTGAATCAATTATATCATTGATACTATCATATTTGATAGGTCATTATCATTAAGAATGAAATGAGTCTTCAATTATTGCTTGAAATGATTTATTAAGTAATCAGGTTATTAAGTAATAAGTAATTAAAATGATTAGTATCAATCACCAACCAGTAATTGTCAACTACTAAGTCAATTAAGAATTTTCTTTTCGATGATTAATTACAACATGAAATTAGTCAAATAATGATGATAATAGTAACAATAATAATCGTAGTAATAATAATAATAACAGTAATAATAATAAGAATAATAATCATAATAATAATAATGGTAATAATAATAATAGTCAATAATAATAATAAAATAATAATAGTAAATAAATAAATTATTAATTTATGTTCTATTATTTGATTGCTGATGCTAAAAAGTTTATTAATTTAAATAATCATTGACCATGATAATGATGTTAATTTAAAGATAAATTTAAATTAAAATTTCATTAATATAAAATAAATTAACGAGGTCAAAGTTTATAAATGAATTATAAACTAATAAATTGGCTTACATTAAAATTTATTATGTTAATATATAAGCTAATTGCTTAAAATAGTTTCGAATGAATTCTTATTAACAAATTAAATTTTATTTAAGGATATTAATTGGAATAATAATGAAGGAATCGATCAATCACAAAATGCTATCGATAAATTTTCATCATGTGAACTTCTTTCCGGATCATTATCAGTAAGTGCGTTATCAAGAATGAAAACGGAACAATGTCGGATGAAAGCTCGTGATATTGTTTGTAATATTAATCAACTGATACCTGATAAACTTACGAATACGTGTCCAAAATATGGTTAGTTTATTAATTTAATATAAAATTCTTAAAATTTGAAGAAAAGAAATTAATAAAATAAATTTAAAATTTCAAATATTAGAAATATTTAGGAAAAAATTTTTCATTTAAATTAGATTTTGATATATTTCTTTCTAAATGTAAATATAATTCATTTCTAAATGTTTAATTATAAATATTTCAATCATAATGAAATTTACTTATCTAAAATATATATGGTATATTTCTTAGGAAGAAAATAAATAAATAAAATAAAATAAAAAAATTGCCACAAATTAAATTTTTATTTTAAACTGAAAAATATTATTTATTTTAAATTTTATTTTAAAATAATGTTTTTTTTTTTTTAAATTATCTTTATAATTTTAATTGATTTGATTAATTTAATCAAAATATTATAATTTGATTATTATTTTTTTTTTTCTATTTATTTTAGATGAAAAATTACATGGTCATTATATGGGTTGTTTTAAAGATTCATCAAATTCTCGTCTTCTTAATGGACATTTTTATAATTTCGAGAATAATTCACCAACATATTGTGTAAATATGTGCCTTCGAGCAGGTTATAGTTATGCAGGTTAGCAATATGTTTTATGTTTTTTTTTTTAATTTAAGCAATTTTAAATATTAAAGTTAATTAGTTTACTTGCTTTAGGACTATAGTCTTATTTACTTATTTACTCGAATAAAAAGTAAATAAGTAAATAAAAAGTAAATAAGTAAATTAATTTTTAGTAATATAAGCAATATTTTGGATAAAGTTTTCTCGAGAAAACAAAAAAATCCATGATGCCGTCTACATTAAATTCTTTCGTTGAATTTTTTATTTTAATTAGGATAATATTTTGTAAAAAATTTTAATTATTTATAAAAACTTTTTCAGTGCTGTAACATATAGATATACTATTCTTTGATTGATTAAATGTTTGTTTATTTATGCAAATTATCGATAGTTTTTTTTTTGATATTATATTTAATTCAGGTATTGAATATCGTGATGAGTGTTTCTGTGGTGATACTTTGATAAATGTTACTTTACTTCCGGATATATCATGTGAAAGATATCATTGTAATGATGATAATTTATTTTGTGGTGGTTATAATGCAGTTGCTGTTTATCGTACCGGTATAATTGGTAAGAATTGAAGTATTTTGGTAGATTTTTTTTTATATAAGTAATTGAAAGGAAAGAATTTTAATTACTTTTGTAAATGATTAAAAAATGTTTAATCATATCAATGTAATTGATAAGAATTAAAGTGTTCCAATGATTTTTTTTTTATAAGTAATTGAGAGAAAAGAATTTCAATTATTTTTATAAATAACTGAAAAATCTTTAATCATATCAATGTAATTGATGAGAATTGCAGTATTCCAGTAGTTTTTTTTTATATAAATAATTGAAAAATGTAAATGAAGTAATCATATCAGTAATCATATTAATTTAATTACTAATTATAATCATAATCAAATGGGAAAATCAATGAAAAAAATAATCATATCATTATATGTCATATATCTAAAAATAATTGAATCATATCATATCATATCAAACCAATAATCATATCAGTGTAATTGATAAGAATTGAAGTATTGCAAGAATTGAATTTTTAGAAATATATTAAAATTTTCTGCGGAATATTATTTTGATTAAAATAAGAAATTAAAAATGATTTCAGTAAAGATTTTTCTCTCTTCCATATATTGATTGCTATAGAAAAAAAAAATTTTTTCAATTTAATAGGAAATAAATGGAAAAAAAAAGTTATAAAATAAATGAAAAAAATTAAAATCATCAATAATAGAAATAATAAAATTTAATAAACTAAAATAAAAAAATGAGTCGTAAAATTAAGATTAAAAAATAAAATAATTAAATTAAAAAAATTATAGCATTAAAAAATAGGTTTGAAATAACGCTAATGATAATGATAGTGATATTGGAAACTAATTATCAATTATATTTTAAAACTTGGAACTTATAGATAAGATGATAGAATTAAAAAAATTAAAATAAGATAAAAAAAAATCGAAATGTTTTTGAGTAATAGTGATATGATATTTATTAATGTAATAATAAGGAAATAATAATACAGTAGGAATTGTAGCAGTAGTTGAATGTTTAACTTTATTGTGATAAGAAATAAATTGATAACATTGATAATTTTTAATAAATAATTGATATAATATTTATCAGTATCTCAATGAGGAAATAATTGTACAATAGAAATTATCCTAACTATAGAATAATTCATCGTGATAAGAAGATTAATTTTTAACTTTAATAAAACTTCAGCAAAAGTTTCTAGTAATAGTAAAATATCTAAATTTAATTTGATAAGAATATAAATTGATAATTTTCAATAAATAATGATCTGATGTTTATCAATATGATAATATGGAAAGACCAATATGATAGAAATTTATGATAATCGCGAAATGTTTAAATTCATTATAATTGGAATATAAATTTATAATTTTTTATGTAGAAGGAACTGATGTGTATATGTTTATGATAGTTAGTTTTTGATTTTTGATTTAAATGATTTCATCTCTGATTTAAATGATATGATCAATTTTATCTTTTCTTTTTCGAAGAAAATATCTTTTCTCTTTATCTTTTTTTTTCAGACAAGCTTCAACTGATAATAGATTATGCTGAACCAGACAACAGTGTGCCAAATGTCCAAATTTTATTTCTCCTACAATTGAATGGACGAAATAGTCGACAGGTAAGTAATGAGAAATTTTAAAATTTATGCAATAATTTTAATTATAAGTAATTTCCGAAATTTTTAGCTCGAAAAAATAATTGATAAAAATTGATGACAATTGCAAAATTTATATATTTTATGATTTAAATTCATGCATTTATTAAATTAATTCAAATTTCATTATAAATATTTTGAAATTTAACTTCCTATATTTTGAATTTTTTTTTTTCTTTCAAGGTAAATCGCCTATTACGCATTATTTATTCGCCAAAACATTATTATATAATACATGTTGATAGTCGACAACAATATATGTTTGAAGGTATTTATTTTATTTTTTATTTTTTTTTTTCTTGAAATTTTTATACTATTAAAATTATTAGCAATTTCGAAATTTATCTTTTTCGTTTTTTTTTTTTTTTTTATGAAATTTTTTTTTTTTTTATTTTCTATAAATTTCTTATTTTTATTTTTGTTTTTGTTTTTGTTTTTTTTTATGAAATGAAATTTAAAAAATAGTATTTATATTAGAAATTTTTATTTATATAAATTATTTTAAAAAATTATACATTTTTTTTTTTATAAAAAAATAAGAAATTAAAGACTAAATTTTGTAAATTAATTTTTTTATAAAAAAAATTATTTAATTTTTTAAAATTTTCTTTCAAAATTTTTGAATTTTTTCATTTTCATTTTTTTTTTTTAAAATGAATTTTCTTTTTTTTTTTTAGAAAAAAAAATATTTATTTATTTTTTTTTTTGTATTATAGAAATGTTGAAAGTTATTGCGATAATTCGTAAAGCAGGTTTCAAGAATGTTTATTTAATGGAAAAACGTTATGCAACAATTTGGGCAGGTGCAACATTATTATCAATGATATTGGATGTAATCAAACTATCACTGTATTCGTTGAATTGGACAAATTGGGATTTTATGTTAAATTTAAGTGAAAGTAATTTTCCCATTCTTTCAATGATTGAATTGGAATTTCATTTAGCAAAGTATGTTTTTTTTTTATTTTTATTTTTTATTTTTTACAAAAAACTTTGGCTTTTTTTTAATTGATCAAGATAAATGATTAAGATAAATTCTTTTTCTTTTTTCTTTATTAAATAAATTCTTTTATTTATTTATTTTTTTTTTGAATATCTTTTATAATTTTGTAATTTGAGAAATGTTTTAGTGAAAAAAATTTTTTCAAAATTTAAAATTTAATATCAAAATTTTACATAGTAATATATAGCTAATTTATTTTCCTATTAATTTATTCAAAATTGAAATAATTTTTTTCTTTTTTTTTTTTTTTGTTTATAGAAATAAAGGACGAATTTTTCTCGGCAATCATGGTTATGATACGGCAAAATTTATTCAAAAACAAGGATTGGAATATGTATTTATGCAATGTGAAGATCGTATGTGGCTTCTAATGAAACGGTTGATTTAAATTTATCTCGCTATTTAAAGATTAAAAAAAAAAATTGTGATAATTGATAAGCAGTTTTAACTTTTTACTCTTAATTTTATTTAATATAAGTAGCAATCTTATCAAAAAGTTTTTTTTTTTGTTTTCCAAAAAAAGATATGCGATAGAAAACGATCTAAAAAAATAATAAATGCCAATTTTTTTTTTTTTCTTGAGCAGATTTATTGAGGAGAAGATGGAGCGTTATTTTATAAGCTTCAGAATATCATTTTTTTTTTTTTTTGAATAATTAAGAATGATTTAAAAAGTATGAATTATAATAAGGTAAAAGAGTAAAACTATTAATGATTTATGTAGGACAAAATTTCCAAATTCAATTCGCTTTGATGGTGGCTCTGATTGGATTGTTATCAGTCGAGATTTTGCGGAATATGCATTATCTGATGAGGAATTGCCTAGGAATTTTCGACAATTTTTCGCTAATGTTTTACTACCAGCTGAAACTTTCTTTCATACTGTAGGTGAATATTTATTTATTCCAGCCCAAAATTGATTACTTCTAATTACATGCAGAATTTGTTAAAAATAATTGTTAAAAAATTAATTCCTTTTAACTATATTCTTCTTAGATAATAAGAATAATTTTCAAAAGAAAAAAAAAAATTTAATTTTTTTAAAAAAGCTCATGAAATAATTTTAATAAAATTTGATTTAATTTCGCTAATCTTATCATAATTTATCATAATTTCCTATTGATTTTCTTCAAAACAATAATATGATGTTTATCAGACATATTTCATGAGAATTTGATTATTATAATTTTAATTATTAGAAATTTTAAGCAAAAAAATTTATCCGTTAATTAACTATGAATGTTTTAGAATGATTTATATTTAAAAAAATATAAAAAAATAAATCAAATAATTATAGCTGGCAGCTAATTCGAAATTTTGTACACAAATGGTAAATGGAAATTTGCATTTAACAAATTGGAAACGTCGACAAGGTTGTCGTTGTGTAGGATTGAAAAAAATTGTCGATTGGTGTGGTTGTTCACCCCTTGCTTTTCGATTTTTTGATATTTCAAAATTTTCAATTGAGGTATTATTATTCTTATTATCGCTATTATTATCATTATTATTATTATTTTGAGGTATTATTATTATTATTATTATTATTATTATCACTATTATTATTTATTACTACTATTATTTTGTATGAATTTAATTTCCTTGAAAATTCATCCGATACAAATAATCAATTATTTTGTAATAGAAAATAATTGAAATTAAAAATTTTATGAAATAGCCGATAATATTTTATTTTACAGAATGTCAAAAATAGAGTGGTATTTTTTGGTCGTAAATTTGATCCAATGATAAGTCAACGAGCTATTGCTATTGCTGAAGCACAAGCATTACGATTTACTGATAATATCAATGATAGCAATCATCCATCATTTAATAAATCGTGGATAAACGTTTATTCATCACCACTTGATCAATCAGGTATTTATTATAAATTGAAAAAAAAAAATTTAAAGAATTTTCTCTAACAAATGAGTTATTTTTTATATTACGAATTTTAAACTTTTTTATTCTCACTGATGGATAGTTTTTTTTTTTTTTTGATAAGTAATGAAAATTTTTGATTTCTTGTTTTTGCATATTATCATTAAATTATAACATATAATTTAATGATTATAATAATATTGACTGGATTTCCTTAATCAAGAATTTTGTCATTGTTTACTTTTTAACTATTCCTCAAATTTATCTTTTGACGACCGTTTGCATTGATAATATTTTACGCTAAAATGATTTCTTTCAATAAATTTAACACAATGAATTTTGCAAATTACACATTTAACACATTAGTGATTGTTTTTTATAAAATATTCCTTCAAATTTTATGCTCAATGCTAATTTAATAATTTTCAGTTTAAATTTTTAAACTTTTATTTATTTTTTTTTTTTTCAAAATTTTCCATAAGCAATTATCAGTTATCCATAAGAAATTATCAGTTAAAATCGAAGTTTCATGCTTCAATGCTAATTTAATAATTTTCAGTTTAAAATTTTAAACTTTCAAACTATATTTATTTATTTTTTTTTTCAAAATTTTTCCATAAGCAATTATCAGTTATCCCATAAGAAATTATCAGTTAAAATCGAAGTTTTATGCTTCAATGCTAATTTAATAATTTTCAGTTTAAAATTTTTAAACTTTCAAACATATTTATTTATTTTTTTTTTTCAAAATTTTCCCATAAGGAATTATCAGTTATCCCATAAGAAATTATCAGTTAAATCGAAGTTTTATGCTTCAATGCTAATTTAATAATTTTCAGTTTAAAATTTTTAAACTTTCAAACCATATTTATTTATTTTTTTTTTTTCAAAATTTTCCCATAAGGAATTATCAGTTAAAATCGCTTATCGTTCAAAAATATATATAATATGATTTTAAATGCTAGACTTCTTTTTTTTCCATTTCAATTTCATACCACAAAATGGTACGAAAAAAATAAAAAAAATGAGAATATTTAGCTCTATGGTTTATAAAACTTTATGAGTTTCCTTCATTTTTTTTTTTTTTTCTCAATTTGTTTTATAACTTTTGGCCAAATAACAAATAGGTCTATGGGGATTTTTATTTGAAAAAGAAAACGAAGGAAAAAAAAAACTTTCCACAATTTTAAATGACAATTTTGATCATTTATCATTTTGATAAATGATAAAAATTTTTTTTCAGTATTACTGGAAAGTTTTGCTCATGCATTATTACCTTATGAAGTAAGTCGAGATTGCACATTTGAAAATCTTTCATCAATTACGGCTTATAAAGAAAATGATGAAGCAAATATTCAAAATATATACAGATCATCTTATATATGTGAAAATAATAAAATGGAATTTATTCAAGTATTAGTAGAATCAATCAATGTAGTAAATCTTATCGATGATACAACAGTAGATGGTTATGAATTGGAAAATATCGAAAATTGGTTTGGATTTTGATTTTAAGGAAGAAATTTTTCGAAATTATCATAATGTTTTATCAGAGGTTCTTTTTTTTTTTTCTTCTTCTCTTTTTTTATTTTTTCTTTTCGTTTTTTTTATATAGAAAAATAATCAGTTAAATCGAATTCACTTTTATTTAGTAATTATTATTTTTATCATTATTATCAATATGATTAATGGCAATATAGAATGAATATTTAATTTTTTTTTTCATTTATCAAAAGTATATTTAACTTACAATGACCAAGCAAAGTATCATCAAATCATTTTAGAGTATGGATGATAATGACTGATAATATGATTTAAATATCATTAATATAGATTGACAATTATTTTTGAAAAATTTTCAAATTTAATGTTGATAAGTAACATCATGAAATTATATCTTATGCTAGATAAAATTCATATTTTAAACAATAAATGTTATCATTATTTATTTATTTATCTTTATGATTAATCATTTCATTTTATTAATAATCACTTATTATCAGTATATTTTAAATATCTCAACTATGATTTATTGAATAATTCAGGAAGATACAATTTATGCAAAATTGAAATGGCGAAGAAATCAATCATTATCAACTTCTGTTCATCAAAATTTCACAAGTCCTGAAGTAATCATTGAATGGATAAATTCATCAATTATCTTATTAAACGGCTAAAACTAAATTCCTATAATTCCATATATGGTAATCAATATACGGAATTATTTTCAAATGAAACAACACCTGGTGAATGGTTTGCAAGAATTATTCATTTCCAAGAAAATACCTATACTATTATTGGTTCAGTAAAATTTATAATATTTTCAACAATTGATCGAAATATTAGCAATAAAATAATATCGAAATATTTTCGTCGTATTGATTTTTGCTCAGAAGCTAAAATTATCAATTTGCCGAATTGTCTGGAAACATTATGGAGTGTAAGTTTTCCGGATTTAAAATCTCGTTTTCCGAATTTACCTATTGCATCATAAAATTTGATATGAGATATCAAAATTATCTTTTTTTTCATTTTTTTTTTTTTTTTTTTTTTTTTTTTTGTTCGATTTATCAGACACAAAAATGTTATATTTGTAAATTTAAATTTGAAATTTTCATAAAATTATTTTTTATTTTATGAAATTTTGAAAAGTTTTAATTTTTTTTTAATTCTACTAAAATTTTGCTTAATATATTTTTATTTTTTTTCTTTTTTTTTTATTTGAAAATTTTTAATTTAATCGTTATTTTGATTTAATGATTTGTAATAATTTGTATTTTCTATTTGTTACTTAAGTTTTGATTAATATTTATAAATTATTATATTTCGTTTTAAATTAACAAATTTTCTTAACTTCCACAAATCATACCGAAAGGAAAAATATCAAAAATTATTCAAAAAAAATTTTTTTATTTTACTCTAAATTTTTCTCATTCTAAGCTAAATTTTTATTCAATTTATTTGATAATCAACCCATTAAAAGAAATAAAAAAGTTTTGTAAAAATTTTCAGAATTTTTCGAAAAATTTTTGAAAAAATTTCTCTGATTATTTTTAGTAATTAGCAATTTTAAGCGAAATATTATGATGATTTTTGTGGATTATTTTAAAAAATTTTATGCATTTCTGATATCTTTGTTATTATTATATTAGTATTATTGTTATTTATTAATAATTACAGCTCTTATCACTGTTATTGTTATTATCAATTGTTGATATTGTTATTACTATTAATTATTATTATTTTTAGTTTGATAACATTGTATATCTTTAATTTCTTTTTTTATTAATTAAAATATTTGCTTCTTTTTTTAATTATTCCATATTATTATTATCAATGTTAGTTATTTTTGATCACTATTATTATTAATAGTGTTATTAATATTATTGTTGTTATTAGTTAATATTATTATTATTGCTATTATTACTGGTATTATTATTATTGCTATTATTGTTATTTGTTATTATTAACATTATTACTATTATTATCATTATTATTATTATTATTATTATTGTTATCACTACGCACACTTCAAAATTATTTATAGTTTTTTATAAGTTAGCCAAATATTATTTATCTAAGAAAATAATTTTTGTTTTTCCTTTCCTTTTTTGCTTGTTTATATTTTGTTTTGTTTATAGTTTTTGTTTTTTTTTTTTTTTTTTTTTATCAGAAAATATTTAATCTTTGGTTTAAACATTTTTAAATTTAATCATTTGCTTTGTTGAAAAAAATTATTACTCCTAATAATATCGATGAATTATATCTATTACTTTTTTTAAATCCTAAAAATAATAAATTAGCATTGCATTTTTTGACTTATATAAAATTCGATTTTATACAGTGATAACAGCTGTTTGATAATGATTGATTTAAATTGTGTGACAGTTTTAATTTGTATTAAAATTTAAATTAATTAATTTATTATTCCACATTTGAAAAACAAATTAATATAAATTGTGAAATTAAAATTAAATTAATTTATAAAATTGATTATTATTTCATCAAAAAAAAATGAAAACAAATAATTCAAAAAATGAAAATGCAAATGAGATTTTTTTTAAAAAAATTTAATTAGCAATTATTAAATTTTTATAAAAATTCCAATTTACTCTCTTGAATTTTCCCATTTTTCCTTTTATTCTCTTCCTCTTTCTTTCTCTTCATCTTCCCTCTCTCTCTCTCTCTCTTGATTTTTTTGCTAAATTTTAATTTATAAATTTGTGTAATAAAGTCAATATTGTAATAATACAAAAAATTATTCGTTTTTAAAAAAATAGGAATTGTTAATTTTGTTAATTTATTTTTTAATGGAATTTAGCAAATATTTTATTTTATTTCTCAAAATTAAAAAAAAAAATTTTGGAAAATTTGGATTTTTAAAAGTTTAAAAAATTCATTAAATTATATAAGAAGAAATATATGAATTATAACTTTCTTTCGAAATATTAGCATAAATTATGCGAATTTTCTTTTCTATTTTTTCTTTTCCCTTTCTCCCTCTCTCTCTCTCTCTCTCTCTCTATCTTTCCCTCTGTCTGTCCCCTCTAATCTTTTTCAAATTAGCAAAAATCTCCTTTTTATTAATTAGGAAAAATAAGTTACCAATTTTTATTTATTGTTAATAAATAGGAAAAAGAACGATAAATTTTCAAAAGCTTAATTAAGCCGAAATTTTTTTTAATTAAGATCACATTAAATTGATTAGTCTTGATAAGATAAAATTTTCATTATAATTGTATTTACCTGAATTGATTAGTCTTGATAATTAAAATGAATTGATTAGTCTTGATAAGAAAAAAAATAATGATCAATCGGATATAAATTTGTTATCACATTCATAGTGAGATGATTAATTAATTCGAAGAATAATCGAGAATTAATTGATAATGAATTATTTCATTATAATAAAATTATATTTTCCCAAACTTTTATCATTCCTATTATAATTATTGTTTATTTCTAAAATTGTAACAAATATTAATTATTTTTATTACTATCGGCTAATATATGAAATGGATGATAATTATTTCGTTATATCAAAATTATATTCATCCTAAAATATATAACAAATAATTAACATTTCATTTTATTCAATAATTAATTAGATTTCGTTATAAAATTAAGCAAAATGAAAAATAGAAAAAACAAAAACAAATTACATCAAAATGTAAACAAATTTGTTAAATACAAAAAAGAAAACAATTAAAATGTAAACAAATTTGTAGAATTTAAAAAAGAAAAGGAAACAATTTACGTTAAAATGTAAACAAATTTGAGTGATTGTAAAAATGAAAACAAATGAAAATGTAAACAAATTTGTCGAATTCAAAAAAGAAGAGAGCAAAACAAATTACATCAAAATGTAAACAAATTTTTGGTAAACAAATTTGTAGAATTCAAAAAAAAAAAAGATGAAAACAAAAATTGCTAAAATTAATTATGCCATTTACTGTTTTAGCATAAATTAAAAAAATAAAAATTAAATTTCTCTTAAAACTGTTTCATAACTGCAAAAAAAAAAAAGTGCTTTAAAATTATCGATCAAAAAACAAAAAAACAAATGAAAATTGATTTATTTCAAAAAAAAAAAAAAAAAAAATACAAAAACAAAAATGTTAAAAATGAAAACAAAACAAAATAAAAAACCAAAATAAAAAAAATAAATATTTTCATTTTTTCGTTTCCTTCCTCTTAAAATTCCCATATGTATATTATTACATAATATTTTTTTCTTTTCTCAATCAAACAAAAACAAAACAAAACAAGGCAAAATTCCATTTCTTCATTTTTTCTTCTTTTTATTTTCTTCCATTCACAAATTGCAAATTTTAAAAGTGAAAATAAAATCTTTTACAAAAAAATCATTTCGCAATAAATGTTTTGAAAAGTTTTGCAAATGTTTACCTTTGTCCTTGAAAATTGTAAAATTAAAATTTGCATAAATTTAGGTCAACTATTTTGATAAGTTTTCATCAATTCTACGCTATTTATTAAATCTATTCATTTTCTATTCAAATTTATCATTCATTCATTTACCATTCGTTCTTCAGTTTATAACTGATCAATCGATTGATCAATTGATTGATCAATTGATTTGTATAGCAATGAAGTAAAAATTGAACCGTTTTCATTCGTTTATTTAAACTTCTAAATTTATTTATGCTACATGAATGTTAGACAGAGTCGTATAATTCTTTATCGGATTTAGAATGCAACTTTTCACACCAAATCGATCATTGACCTTTGCATTAATCATACAAACTTTTATTGTATTTTACTTCCTTTACCATTTTTCAAACTTTCAATCGAGGATTAATAAATAATAGTAATAATAATAACAACAATAATAGTGATAATAATAATAATAATATAATAATAATAAATAATAATAATATAATAATAATAATAATAATAATAATAATAATAATAATAATAGTAATAATAATAATCGGCGAAAATCTTTTGCACAATTATATCCGCAGAAGGCGGGCGGAAGATATATCATATCTTAAATGCTTCTTAATGATACCTTTTCAGGTTTGTTTATCTATAGCTATATAATATATGTGTATATTGAAATATTAAGTATTCAAGTTTTATTTCATATTTTTTATTAAATATTCACTAATAGTTAAATTTTGATGAAAATATTACTAATGGCCAAATCACATAGATATGCATGGAATAACTTAAATACCTGAATACCTATAATTATATATATACTTAAAATATAATATAATATTCAGGTATTCAAGTTTGTTCTATTCTTTCTATTCTAATGTTATTAATAATCAAATTTTGATGAAAAAATTACTAATCAAATTATATAGTCCACATAAATTATATATATTTTTTAAAATGTAATATAATCATACACAATACTCAAGTACTCAAATTTTTCCATATTCTTTATTTAAAAATTTTTCCATAATCAAATTATCACAAAAATATCACAATAATTAATCAATCAATCAATCTATCTATTTATAATAATTTCAATCATATATGTAAATACAATTGAACAGTTATAATATTATCATTACATATATGAAGTATTTAAGTATTCAAGTTCTTCAAAATTTTTTTATTCAACACATTATTATTGATTAAATTATGATAAATGTTTCATATAATTTATATTGTATGCGATGCGTACAGTTTACAACGATGATTAATTTTGCTACTTTTTATGAATTTTTTGAGTATTTCGATATCGAATTTAATTATTTCTTAAAAAATCGGAAAATATTATCAAAGACACATATATATGCTAAATATTTCGTTATTTTCTATCCATAAAAATTGATTGATGTTATATAAAGCTCTAATGATGATCAATTAAATTTGATAATAAAACAAAAAAATATTTAATTAATTTTGATAATTACTTTTTTTATGATATCGAATTTGTTTTTATGTTTTCTAAATAATTACTTTTAAAGCATTTTCGCGATAAATAATTTTATAGTTGTTGTAATTAAAATTTTTACTTAATTTTAGAATCATAATCGTATATTACAATTCATGTAATATAGTTTAGATATAAATAAAGTTATATGTTTTTAATTAAGAATATTCATTATTATAATTAATGTTATGATAATTAATATCGTGTTTAATTAGACGTTATCATAATTATAATTAATATAATATACGCGTTTAATTAAACGTTATCATATTATCATAATTAATAGAATGTACATATAATATTTTAATTTTATTTTAATTGTTTAATTTATTTTAATTTAATTAAATATGTTATCATAATTAATAGAATATTTAATTTTTAATTTAATTGTTTTAAATAGAATGTACATATATAATATTTTATTTAATTGTTTATTTTAATTATATAGAATTAAGCGTTATCATTGCAATATAATATGCTGATTAAACGTTATCATTATAAAAAATTTTGCGAAAAATTTTTTCTCAATATCTTTATCATAAAAAATTTTAAAAATGAATTATTAAATTTAAAAGAGAAAAAAAAAGCATTTTTGATAATTTTATAAAATTATCTTTGTTATTTAATTTCCTATTAATTATACATTTCTTCTTTATGAAATAAAAAAATAAGCACAAATTTTCACAGTTTTTTTTTTCAAATCATAGAAAAATCTTTTCTACTATTTAATTTTTCATTTTTATAATTAATTAATTTTATTTTATATATATTTCAATCATTAATTTATCATATTAATTTATCATTCTATAATCTTAACAATGTTGTAAAATTTCTCTTCCATATCATTTCTTATCATTTTAATTCTTGTATTCTGATAGTAATATAAATCAATCCTTTCAATGTAATCCTCAAATTCTAATCTTTTCCTCGTTTTCGATTATTATTATTATTATTATTATTATCGCGGTTGTTATTATTAATGTTATCTATTATTATTATTATTATTTGTTATCATTAATAGTTGTTGTTACTATTGTTATTACTATCATTATACTTTTGTTATCATTATGATTATCAGGATTATTAGTCATAGTTATTATTATTATATTTTATATGTTATTGAATTTATTTTCAATTAGCTTTTATGGCGTTTTAAATTTTTATGCTGAAAGTTTGATAACCTTGATATGATATATGGTGCATTTTAAATGTTAAGAAAATCTTCTCTTGGAACTGTTTAATTCAGATTTAAATAACTGATAATGCTGATATTTGAAAAATGGTGCAGTGGTTGATGACGATAACGATAACAATAATAATCGTGATAAATGGCGATGATAGTAACATAGTAATGATGATAAAGAAACAGGAGATTTGATTTGATGAGGACAAGAAATGATAATGAAATAACAACGATTATTTGTGATGATAATGATAGTGATCATACTTGCTGATAATAATGGAATTCAAAATTAAATGCTAATAATAATAATGATAGGATAAGTGATAATAATAAGTGATAAGTAAGCTGTAGAGAAAAAAGCAAATGATTTGCTTATTATTACACGAACAATTATTTCATATGAATAAAAACAAAGATTTTCGAGAAAAAAAATCATTCAATTATCAAATACATATATAATTTAAAGAAAAATTTTTAATTAAAAACTTAAAATGAAAAATATATTATTTTAAATACTTATTCCAAATATGATATAAGATTACAAATGTTTTTATCAAAAACTATGTGATAATTTTTGTTATTTTCGAAAATTTTCAATCAATCTTTGTAGTAAATTAAGTATTAAAATTTGATATTTTATTTTATTTTAAATCATTAAAATTGTATTTTTAGATTTTTAAAATTAATTTTTAATATTACTTTTTTTTCTTTTTGCTATATTGTTGTAAATGCAAAAATTGATAAATGCATTGTACTTTGATCTTTCATTGATAAAATTTCATCAATTATCTTCAAACTAACTATCCAATCCATTCAACTATTTCAAGCTCAATTTTCGATTTCAACTTGAAAATGATAATTATAAAGTTTAAAGTTCAAAATTGCTAGAAAAAAAGCAATTATTTTTGCAGTTGTCAAAGAAATTTGTTAAAATGATAAAGTCTAAAGTTTAATTGTTTAGGCTGATTGTAGTAACATAAAAAATGGCCAATATCTAGTGATGATTAAAAATTCGCCTAGCTTGGCTATTTATTTAATTAATTTAAACTAATTAAGCAGTTTTAATTATTAAGCAAAAAAAAAAAGAAAAGCAATTAAGGATGACTTAAATTTAAAATATGAGAATTTTCATTTAAATTATAAATTTATTATTTTTTTATATTTTAAAATACCAATTAAATTTTGTCCTAAAAAAATCAATTATAATTTGTAATTACCAATTTTTATGCTATATAAGGATTTTTCAAA
Source organism: Dirofilaria repens (assembly GCA_008729115.1). Taxonomy (NCBI): domain Eukaryota; kingdom Metazoa; phylum Nematoda; class Chromadorea; order Rhabditida; family Onchocercidae; genus Dirofilaria; species Dirofilaria repens. The sequence continues at coordinate 4,621 of SNRZ01000221.1, read as the reverse complement.
ATTATAAAATTTAATTAATTATTGATTTAAAATTTTTTTAAGTATCATAATATCTATTATAATTGTCATAAAAATTTATTGATTATTGATGAATTTAATTCCATTTGATTTAATTAATCATTTTATGAAATAACAAATTTAAAATTATTATTTATTATAATGTTTTATTTAGAAGAAAAAAATGGAAAAATTAATTGATTAATAATGAATTTGATTTGTATTCGTTTCAATTAAATTTAAAAATTAAAATTTATAATTATAATTATTTCGATAATTAATTTTTGATAATTAATAATTTTAGAAAAATTCATCAATACATTGATAATTTCGTACAATGATAATTTCGAAATATTATCATTTTTGTTCGTTCTCTTCTCTTTCTCTCTTTCTGTCTCTCTCTAATTTTATCCATAAATTTGATTGGTATTTGTTTCAATTAAATTTTAAGAAATTAAAATTTATAATTATTTATTTTGATAATTAATTTTCGATAATTAATTAATTTAGAAAGATTGATCAATACATTGATAATTTCGTACAATGGAAAATGAAATATTATCATTTTTGTTCGTTATCTTTTTCTTTCTCTTTCTCTTTCTCTCTCCCTCTCTCTCTCTCTATTTTCTCCATCTCTTTTCTTTCTTTTTTCTTAAAAAAAAATATTAAATTTTAATAATAACTTTCATTTTTTTTCCATATTTTCTTATCAAATCATTTCCTTTCCACTCTTTTCCATCTTATCTTTCTTAAAATTAAAAAAAAAAATAACCAAAAAAAAAATGATAATAATAAAATGGAAAAGAAAATCTTTTCATTTTATGTATTTCAATTTTTCAATTCCAATTTTTATTTATTAAATTCAAAATCGATTTTTTGTCTTATTTATTGCAGTAATCGACAATATGAAATACTTAAAATGTTTTGTGCTTTTTTTTTTCCGTTTTTACTTTTACATTTTTGATTAATATATTTATTTGATAATAAAAATATTTTTTTTCTTATTTTCGTGTGTATTTTTATTCCATCCTTCCAATCTATCCTGCTCTAATCTTCTTCCGCTCCGTTGCTCTTCCGCTCCGTTGACTTTTTGCGGCCACATTTAACTCATAAAATTTCATGAAATACGATATGTCGTTGTCAATTAGGTCAATGATGCTGCCATTTTAGTATTCGATTTTATTTTTCATTTTTAAATGGTTGTTTTTTTTTTTGTTGTTGTTATTGTGTTATTTTCCATTTTTCAAATAGTTATTATTTATTTTCCATTTTGATAATTACTGATTATTTCCATTTCCAATAGCTATCATTTATTTTCTTGTGATAATATTACTTATTTCCATAAGTAATATTATTATAGATAATATTACTAATAATTTTTATTTACATTTCTGATAATAATTATTTATTTTCATTTCCAATAATTATCATTTATTTTCCTTTCTGATAATTATTATTTGTTCTCATCTTTAATAATTATCATTTTATTTTCACTTCTGATAATTTTTTATTTATTTCCATTTCCAACAATTATTATTTATTTTCGTTTCCAATAATTATCATTTGTCTTCACTTTGATAATATTATTTATTTCCATTTCTAATATTATCATTTATTTTCACTTCTGATAATTTTTATTTATTTCCATTTCCAACAATTATCATTTATTTTCGTTTCCAATAATTATCATTTCCTTTCACTTCTGATAATATTACTTATTTCCATTTCATAATATTTCCACTTGTGATAATTATTACTTATTTTCATTTCTAATAATTATTATTTATTTTTATTTCGATATCACTTATTTTCAATTTCAAGTATTAATTTAATTTAAAAACTAAAAAATAGTGAAATTTTAAATAAATTTTGCAAAATTTTACGATTTAATAAAATAGCAATTTCTTTCATTTTTTTTACTTCCTTTTCAGTTTATTTCAATTTTGCAAATATTATCATTTCCATTTCCAATTGTTATTATTTATTTCAATTTTGCAACAAATATTATATTTCCATTTCCAATTGTTATTATTTATTTCAATTTTGCAACAAATATTATCATTTCCATTTCCAATTGTTATTATTTATTTCAATTTTGCAACAAATATTATCATTTCCATTTCCAATTGTTATTATTTATTTCAATTTTGCAACAAATATTATCATTTCCATTTCCAATTGTTATTATTTATTTCAATTTTTATTATTTTTATTTTTCAAATAATTTATTTAAAAAAAAGTAAAAAATAGCGATATTTCGAACAAATTTTGTTTTAATTTTTACGAGAGAATATTTGATTTTCTGTTTTTTTTAGGAATTCAATGAAATTAATTTTTTTGTTTTCTTTTAAATTAAATATTAAAATTAGCAAAAATTGCTAAAATAATTTTTGGCTTAGAAAATTGATTAAAGATTTCTCTAAGATTGATTAAAGATTACTTTTAAATTAGGCATGAAGAGTTTTTGGAATTTTTCGCAAGTACTTGAAAGTTTCAATAGGTTTGAATTATTTACTAAAATTGCTACTACTACTATTTTGCAAGGCATCAATTTTCGAGAATGATTATCAAAGTGATATTTCCAATATGTCAAGTGATATTTCCAATAGATTATCTGAAACTTTTTTTTTTCGAATTATTTCATAGGAAGTAATTTGCAAAAATGAGGTAAATTTTAAAAAAATATCGGAAAATGTTAGAAAAATCGATATTGCATTTTATCAGTCATTGCTGATAACAAATCATCTATGATTGATCAAAATATTTGAAAATCATAATGGAAATGTTTAAATTTGGGAAAAAAAGAGTTGTAATATCTTCAGAATTTGAAAAAGTGATTGTTTAATCAAACATTAATTAAGTGATCTTCATTAAATTGATAAATGATCAAAATTCAGCTAACTGATTAATCTTGATAAAATTACAAAATAATTTTCTGATAAAAATTGTGCAGCTTTTAATTATAAGATTAGCATGAATGCAAATATTTCAAATTTTAATGAAAATTTTTAAAGTTACAAAAAATCGAAAAATTCAAATTTAAAATATATGAACAATTTGTAAAATTAATAGGCATATAAAATTTTTAAAACGATTATTTCATTAATTTGTAATTCAATTACTGATTAACTGTAATCAAATATATAAAATATTTTTCCAATATCAATTTATACAAGCTGTTTTTTATATAAGCTCATTAATTAAATTAAACTGATATGATAACAGTTAATCCAATTAAAATATTTTAGAAAATTTCATAATGAAAAAGTTTCAAAAAATTTGCAAAGAAAAATCGAAATTTCGAAAAATTGTAAATATTCGTAAAAATTCTCAAATAACACAAATAAGTTCTAAAAATAATTTTGTTAATTAATAAAAAATTTTCTCCCAATTAATTAAAAATTTCTAATAAAAAAAATAAAAATAAAATCAAAAAAAAAGAAATAAACATTTCTCCCTAATCAAAACTATAAATATATAGAATCATCAGTGATAATACTGATTGAAATAGATGTTTATCAAAAACAAAAAAAGCAAAACTGTTAAGATAAAAAAAAAAAAAAAAAAATGAAATAGATTGATATTATCAATGATACATATTGATAATATCAATGATTTGATTGAAATATAAAACAAAACATTTATCAATTCTTCATATCGTAATAAAATCTCCAAAATAATTTGTCAGTTATGTTCATAAAAATTTTCCTTCGCAATTAAAAAAAAAAATTGCATAAATTGATTCAGTGATATTATCAATGATAATCTATTTAAAAAAAAGCAGAAATGCTAAGAGATGATATCACTGATAATATATATCATTTATTTGAGATTGAATAAAAAAAAAAAACGCAAAAATGTTAAGATAAAAAGTGAAATAAATTCGATTCAGTGATTATATATAACATCAGCAATACACATCAATAATTTGAGATTAAAATATAATAAAAAAAAAAAAATGAAATAAATCGATTATATGTTTATTTATTTATTTATTTATTTGTTTATTTATTTATTTATTTATTTATTCATTTGTTTATTTGTTTGTTTGTCTTCCTCAGCTGCTATCAATAATAATTTTTTCAAATATGATATTTCCAACAATTTTATTTCTTCCAAAAGTATTTATTTATTTATTTGTTTATTTATTCATTTGTTTACTTGTTTGTTTATCTTTGATCTTTCTCAGTTATCAATAATATTTTTTTCAAATATAATATTTCCAACAATTTTATCTTTTCTAAAAAAAGAAACGAAAAATGCAGTAAATCGATTATATGTTTGTTTGCTTATTTGTTTATTTTGTTTATTTATTTATTTATTTGTTTGTTTATTTATTCATTTGTTTATTTCTTTGTTTATCTTTTATCTTTTTCAGTTATCAATGATAATCTTTTCAAATATGATATTTCCAACAAATTTTATTTCTTCCAAAAAAAAAAAAAAAAAAAAAACGAAAAAGAAATGAAAGAAATTTTTGAAAAAAATTTTTTTTTTTTTGCTTTCCTCATTTTTTTTCAAATTTTAAATTTTCCTTTTTTTTTCTTTTTTCAAATTTTAAAATTCCCAAAAGATTTCTTCATCAGTCATCGTATGGCATTTTCTTTTCTTTTCATTTTTCATT
>SNRZ01000220.1:0-77961 GCA_008729115.1 Dirofilaria repens | reverse complement strand
ATTGCTTTGATCAAAATTGCTAAAGTTATTCAGATCAATTACGAAATTAATAATCGATTATTTTTAAAAAATTAAGAAAATTTATATTTGATTATCATTATTAGGCTATTTGAAAATTTTAATCAGATCATTCCAATTGTTGAAATAAATAATTTTGAAAATAAAAAAAAAAAAAAAAAAAATAAAAATTTGCCACTTTAAGAATATTTTGCTATGTTATGTGGTTGCATTTTTTAAAATTTCTTCAATAAATGTTTTACAAAAGTTGCCATTTTAATTTTTATCAGCAATAATAGAGAAATATTCACATTTATTATTTCAAGAAATGAATGATATTAGCTGATACAAGAAATGATAATTATTCTTCAAATTTATGATGTAATTTTTTTTTTTTTTTTTTGTCCTCTAAAGAAAATGATAAATGAAATTTGAATAAATTTTTAATATGAATTATTTTGACTTTTTAAACTTAACATTTATTTTAGTTAACTGGGTGGCCATTCATTCATTCATTCATTCATTCATTCGTTTATCTATCTATCATTTTATCATTTCTTCATCATTTATCATTTCTTCCATTTTCTCTTCTTCTCTCTTATTCATTCTTTAATTTTTTTCTTTTGTTTTTTTTTACTAAATTTTAGAACGAGAATTTCTAAATTATCTAGCAATTTAATTGTGAATTTAATTTTAATATTAAGCAATCATTCATGATTCGTATTGAATTCGAATTTTACTATTTTATCCATTTTTTTTTTCTGTCAAGTAAAATGATATCACAAAAATCATATCATATTTTCTTTCTTCAATTTCTTATCTTACAATACTGATTATTTTTTTTCATTACTCTTTATGATTACTTTATGTAAAAGGAAAAAATTTTATCATTTTATTATTGACAATATTGAAAATTTAAAGTAAGATTTAAAAAAAGTTCATAATGATTCAAAATTTACTGATATGAATTGATAAGCAATCGATATTATTTGTATAACTGAATTGCTAAATATGATTAAATGAAAGACTTGAAATGCATAAAATTCAATCTCAAACAATTGTTTTCAACTACTAAGAAAATTGATTAATTATTTACAACTTTTTTGAATGAAATTAACATTCTCCTCAATATTCGATTTAGTGTATTAAAGTGTAAAAAAAAAAGAATGTAAGAATAGAGGAACATTTAGAATTTGCATTATTTGATCAGCACTGATAACAAAAATGATAAGAGAATAACAAACACAGGGAAGGGCAAAATGCTAAAATTTCTATTCATTTTCATTTGTTAAAAAAAAAAAAAACTTACGAAGAAGGATTAGTGAATTCTTAGAAATGCTGCTTACTTTCTTTCTTTCTCCGTTGCACTTTTTATCGATAAATGATAAATAATAAATGAATGGCTTCAAAATTGCAAATATCTTTTGCTTAGTAAAATAAATATCTTAGGTGTAAAACAATCATTCTTCCATCTTTCAGAAATAGTTTATCATTTTTCTTACTATCAGTTACGAATTATTTCATTTTTATTCGAGAAATTTTCATCATAAATTATCATTTACATCGGATATTTAATTAAATAATTTATTTAGCTAATGAATTGAATTTTGAATTTTTCAAATATAGCTAATATAAGCTAACGAATCGAATCTAATACATATTTTTTTAACATTTCATGATCATAATTTCATTTTATTTTGCTAGAATTTAATAATGATAATATTTATTAGAAGATTTGACTTTATTATTTGAAATTCGAAAGACTAATTTGCTAATAATATCTTTATAAAGTCTTTGAAGCCAGTTTTTTTTTTAATTCTCGTGAAAAAGTTAACAACTATCAATTGGTATTGGAATGTATTGATAAAGCGGAGAAATTCTTTAAACTAAAGTTTCAAATTCGAAATTGTAAATTAATTTAATTGTAAAATTTATTAATTATAATTAATTGATTGTAAAATTATTAATTATGAAGATTTGATTAAAAATTTAAAATTATAAATTACTAATAATTATTATTATATAACCGATTTCCCTTCACTCTTTCAAATGTTAAATTTTAACACAATTGGAAACAACAATGTTATATACATATATATATGTATGTGTGTATGTATGTATGTATGTGATTGTATGTATTATGTGTGTGTATGTGTGTGTTTCTGAAGAGATTGCTATATTTAAAATTAATTTTTACTGTATTCATTTACATCATCTTCTTAGTCTCTAAATAACACTGAACAATATTGAATAATTAAATAAACATTACAATTTCATTCCGGTATTTATTATTATTTGCCATTTCCAATTTTTCTAAATTATCATTTTATTTTCATAAATTTACAGGAAAGCAAAAAAAGTCAAACGGTTTGCTAGGTAATGCTGCTTCGGCAGCACTACCATCATCAACATTAATTTCAAATTGTTTGAAAATAACGCAATCTGTAAACAAATATCCGGAGAGTATTGTTGAAAAAGAGGAATCCGATAATATTACTGATATGATCGATAATGATAAAAAACTACAACAAATGATAAATGATGATAATTGTGAACTTTAGGGGTAGTTAATTACTGTTTTAAAAATTTTTAACTTTTATTTAATGGTAATTTATTATTTAATACTGATTTTTTCTTTTTTATATCTTAAATGTTATGAATTTTGTACTGCATATATTACTACTAACATATTCGAATTGTACGAAAAATAATATGTAAATCTTTGCCAGTCAAAGTTCAATCTTTTATTGTATTGAATATTGGTAGTAATTATTCTCAATGCAATTAATTAAAATGTATAGTTAGTGTGTATTTATTATTTGGAAAATATCAATATTTTCTAATTAAATATATTACATGAACTTTTTGAAAGAGAAAAATGAAAATGAAAATATCAAAATATGATATATTTTTCAGATGTGCTTTTGATGTAATCACTTTGATATGATATGATTTCATGGATATCGTAAACAGGCAAAAAAAAAAATTATGAATTCTGGAATCTGGCATATTTCTGCTATAAATTTTCCAGAATCTCATCCATCTTTTTTATTCTTAGAATGCTCCAATCGATGGATGATGATGATGATACGATGATGATGATACATTGGAAGGCACTTCCTGATGTTGTTTATTAAAAGTTGTTCGCTTCGGTCTTCTCATCAGTTTGTTCTCGAGCAAGCAGTTATTTAAAAACAAAATTCAATCAACAATTCGAATATCAACAATATTTTTTTTTTTTTTGGAAATGGAACTTTGTAATGAATAAATTAATAAATTAAATTAATAAATTCGAAATAGACTTGTTTAATTCCCTAAAAATTGCAACGATGAAAACTTTTACGAATTTTTATTTTGATTTTTTTTTTCTTTTTTGTTTGCTTCTTGCAAATTCATTCTAAAAGGCTTTGAAAATTTAGCGACTAATTTTGTGATAGTTTCAAGTATTTTTTTTTTTTTTTGAAATTATCATCGAACATAATTGCGCATCGAAAAAGAAAAAAAAAAAAAAAAACTTTTTATTGCTTTAATTTTTTTTTTTGCCTCTTTAGAAAATTAATTTTTGTGCCTCTGCCATCGAGAACAGTCTCTGATCTCTAAAGGTCTTCATATGAAGACTTCAGCTGTTCAACGATTTTCAATTTTTTAAAAAATTTTGTAAAAATGAAATGTTTTCCGAGAATGTTTGTCAATAATTTTAAAAAGTAGTAAATTTCAAATTGTAGAAATTTTCTTTTCATATACTAAAATTTTAAATATGAAAATGTTAATTTTGAAATTATCAAAATTTATAAAATTTGAAATTCTTAAATTAAAAAAAAGAAAAAAAGAAAATCGAATTAATCACTAAATTAGAATTGAAATTAATTCTCATATGAAATTAATTTAAATGATGATATCAGTTGAACAACAACCAACGGATATTCCGCGTGGCAGAGACACTTTTGCATAGCTCAAAATTTCTATTGTAGAACGATTCAATTCATTTTTTTTTTTTTTTTCTTAAACTTTCAAATTTTTTAGATTTATTCATATTGTAATGATTTGTTGTAAAAAATACGACAATTTGTGCTATCATTTATATATATATATATATATATATATATCTGAAAAAATAACTTTTTCTTCCTCATTTCTTGCATAAAAATTTTATTTGGAATTTTAAAATTAAATTTTTTTTTTTTTCAAATTGAATATTTGAAATGTCTTTTCAAATCGGAAAGAATTTTTAGATAATTTTTTTTTTTTTTTCTGAAAGAATTTTTCTAACTTTTAATTTTATGTAACTTTAGGGAATAAATAAATGAACGATATAAGAATAGGGATTTATTCTAAAATTATCAACATTTCTTATTAATCTATCTAATCTGTCTAGAAAGCAAAAAAAAAAAAAAAAAATAATAAAGGAGGAGCGCAATTGTCGCATTTTGATTATCATGATTGATTAGTTTATGATTATCACAATTAATATATAGCGACTTTCTTTCTTTCTTTCTTTCTGTGCATGTATTTTTGTTTTTGTTTTTTATTATATTGTTGTAAATTTGATGATAAGAAAATTGCATATGATTTGCTCATAAGATGCTGTTATTTTTTTTTTGTTTAAATTTTTAAACATTTTTTTTTTTTTTTTTTTCTAAATTAACATACTTAATTTGTTTGAGCATTCAATCTAATATTAATTCTTTAATCTTTCCCTCTTCTCCTCCAATCTATGTCGCTCGCTCTCGATTCTTTTGATAATTGTTTAAATGTCTTTCATTCATGCTTCATGTTAAAATTCTCGAATTGTTTCTGTTTGTTAATTTTTTTTTTCTTTTTTAATTAAATTAAATTTTTATTAAATTAGATAAAAAGCATTTCTAATTGTGAAAACTTTTCGTTTATTTATTTATAAATCGCTTAGATGGAAGAGATATTTTATTATTAGAAGTATATATGCAAGGCTTTCTTTTATTTTTTTTAAATTACTAATGATAATATTTCATTTTGTTTTTAATCATACGGCTTTTATAGCTTTATTGGCTAAAACTAATGAATCAGAAATGTCGAACGAAAATGAATGTTGTTGTGAAAATTAGAATTGTTAGAGATGAATAATTTTGTTAAAATGATAAGCTATCATTTAGTGAAGTAAATTTAGCTACAATAGATTATGTAAATGAGCAATTTGAAATTGTTGAAAATTTGTTATTTGAATATTTTATAATTTACAAATTTATAAATAGTTGGAATATTTTGGGAAGGGAATTTTAATAAGTTTTAAAATTTAACATAAATTCTATTGATAAAATTCAAATTTTCTACATGAGAGAATGTTTTGTTTTTAATATATATATATATATATATATATATATGATAACAAATGAAACATTTTCGTTAAATTTCCAAAATTTTTATTTTTCATATATTTTCATTGTGAAATATTTCGTCGAGAGTGAAAGATTGTGCCATATGATAGTTAAGTCATCCCAAGATTTTATCAAATAAGCTAAATTATGCTAAATAATAGATAAAAAAAAGAAATGCCTAAAATGATATGCAAAATGATTAAGAAGATAAGACCTATATAGCAAAAGGGTAAAGCCTGATATTTCTATGTAATACTTGAAATCTTGCTATCTTATTCTTTATTGTTTTAGCACATTTTTATGAAAACTTAATTCAAATATCACCTTATCGTAATATAATAATGATGTTATCATCCATTTAAAGTTATACTTTTTTGTTTTTTTCTCCTTTTTCTCTCTCTCCCTCCTCTCTCTTCCCTCATCTCTCTTTCCTCTCTCTCTCTCTCTCTCTCATTGCTGGTGATTATTTAAGTTTACATCTCATTCATTCAAATGATTCTCATTTGTATTGATTGTCAAATCCCGAAATCGATCTATGATATACATATATGAGCAAATATGATAATTATATACAAATGTTAATTACTAAACTGTTCATTTTTGGAAAAAATTAACTCTCTTTCTTTCTCTGTCTGTCTCTTTCTCTCTCTTTCCCTCTATTGCTCCGTTATTTTTTTGATTTTATTTTGTGCTGTTAAAATAATCTTCAAAAATTTCTTAGTGATAAGATGTAGTGAGATTTCATTACAATTCAGTTTCTTGTTGAATCATTTCTTTCTTAGTGATAAAATGATAAGATGTTGTGAAAAAAAATTTTCATTACAATTTACTTTCTAAAAGAATATATTATATTTTAATAATTTGAATATTATCAAATATTAGGAGCATTCTTTTATATTTTAATAAATCACATCACATCATAGTAATTTATCATTGACATTGATTTCTTCAATTGATCATGATTGATCTTTCCGGTGTTAGATTAAAAATATGGCCTTCTCTTCTTAATATCAATAACTGCATCTTTTTCCTAGTCTTAAAATATTCATAGTACAAGTAATAATTATGTCTTAATCAGTTCATTAAAAATTTTTAATCACTAGTAAAAAAACAAAATTGCCTGAAATTTTATACAGATATGATAAATTATCACTAAAAATGATAACCTTTCAATTTTAATCGACAATACGAATGACATTTATGATGAGCAAAAATTTAGAATAAAATCAATCATCATGAAACATATTTCGAAAAAAAAAAAAAAATTGAAATGCATAACAATTGTCTGTGATATGTAAGAAATTTTGCTAGGAAAATCAAAAGTAAAATTCTTTGAACTTTAAACTTTTCCAAATTCTTTTCCAGACATATTGATGATAGTTTCTGTTTAATGATTTCGATGAAATTTAAAATTTATTCAACAAATTTATTTGCAACAAATACACAAATATATTCGATCAACTAATTAAGATATAATTTTGCTACAAATTTTTTATTGTTTATTTCAAACAATCATTTTAAAAATATAATAATAATAATAAAATATTGTGTTCTTTATTGTTTTTTTTTTTTTTTTTTTTTTCATCAAAGGTTGAATATGCTCACTAAATTTTAAATATGTGACTGACAAAAATAGTTTTGAAATTTAGTAGGAATAAATTCGAGAATTTGAAATTTTTTAAATTATTTCCATCATTTCGAATTATTTGCTAAAATTTTGCCTAATATAGCAAATTTGATAAGAAGCGCAAAATTGCATTATCATTTTGATATTGCTAAATTTTGAAATTTTTATTCAAATCATAAATGTTTAAAAGAAAGTTAGCAGAAACAATTTATTTTGTGATTTTATTTTGTGATCATTAAAATAAGTGATTTTTTTTTTTTTTTTTGTTCAAAATTAAAATTTATCTATTCATTTTGAACTTATTATTTGCATATATATTATTTGCATGATGTATTTCATTATTCTATTAAATTTGTGATATGATATATATTATTCGAATTTGCAATCATGATTTTTGTAATCATGATTGCTTCATATTTTTTTCTTTTTCAAATCACGATTATATCATCTGTGAAATTTGAGATTGTCTTTCGTAAATCTTTTTTGTTTTTTAATTTTTTACTTTGAGATAATTTTTTTTTTATCATTGTACTATTTCAAGCATGGAATAATGTGCCTTGTCCGTTTATTCTAACTGTTATATTTTGTTGCCTATGTCTCATTTTCATTTCGTTGCAAAGTAAATGTTAAATTTTAGTTCTCGAAAAATTTCGAGACTTTACAACTCTCAATTTTTTTCTCGACTAAAATTTTCATAAGCAATTTATTGGCTATCACTAAGAGATTGATTATTTATCATTTTCTGGATGCGCAATTTTGTAAATGCAAAATTTAATTATTCAATTATTCATAATATCTGTTTAACAGAGGGAGGCATTTATTTTTAAAATTGTATAATTATGTAAAAAAAAAAATCTTTTTATTTTAGAAATAGAAGTTGTGGTAAATTTTTATTTTATATTTTTCACCAAATATCAATCAATGATATATGATTGATAAACTTATAATCATTCTAATTCGAGAAGGACTCAAATTAAAATCTTTAATTTCTTTCTAATATTAAATTTAAAAATTTTATACTTCCAAAAAAAAAAAAAAAGTTAAAATTTTCCTCTACTTGTTCGTTTGAAATTGTATTATTGAATGAAATGCCTATAAATGCTTCAGTGTGCCATTTATTGCTTGAATGGTGCGGAATGATAATGATATCCTGAATGATAGATATGTGTTATTAATTTTTTTTTTTTTATCACCATCTCATCAAACACTGATTTCATTCTTGTTTCTTTATTGTTTATGCGAAAATAAATCTCCCTTTTTTTTTTCTTTTTATTATTATTATTCTTTTTCTTTTTTGAATAAATGCCAATTATGATTATTGATTGCATTTAATCAATCATCATTTGCAAAATTGAATTTGATCAGAAGAATGCTTGAGAGAAATTATAGGTGATATTATGAGAAGACGAAGCATCAAATATAAAAGCTGATTAGTGATATTTGGAGCAGTGATAATATTTCAATGAAAATAATAATAATAAATAATAAGTAATGATTATAACAATAATGTTAATAATAATAGTAATAGTAGCAATAATGATAATAATGATAGATAATAATAGTAATAATAATAATAATAATAATGGTGATATCATTTTGAAAATATTACTATTACTATTATTAACTTATTCCTTTAAAAATTACTTTTTTTTTAGGAATATTAATAGTGATGTTAGTGATAACAGTAGCAGCAACAGTACTGATAATAATATATTCAGTTTAGCATATCAGTAAGTGATTAGTTTGAAATTAAAACTTTCGTTGAAATGAAATTAGTTGATTTATATGTAATCTAAGAGAAACTGTAATTGAAACTGATATTTGCTGTTCAACATTCAACAGCTGATATATGAGGAATAGATGAATTATAACGTATTTAGAGCAATGATAATATATTTGGCGTAACGATAATAACATTTTAATGAAAATAATATTAATAATAATAATAATAATAATAATAATAATAATAATTAATAATAATAATAATAATAATAATAATAATAATAATAATAATAATAATAATAATAATAATAACGATAATAATAATAGTAATTTTATAATTATGGAATAATTTTATTTCACTTCATATGCAATACGTCATTATCACTGATAATTCAATTCAAGTTCTATTATTCAAATTTTCGCTCATATTTATTCCACTAAAAAGATGAATGAAGAATTTTTAGTGTTAGTGACCGTAGAGAAATTCGTAATATAGCATTTGACAAACATTTATCATATCTTTTTTGTGATAAAAAAAAAGAATCCATTGAATCTATCCTACGATAAATGAATGAAATGTATATGTTTATCGAGAATTACCTGTAGGGATAAATTCATCAATTTATTTAATTAAATTAAACAGCAAGCTTATGAAAATGTATGTCATTTCAATTTAGTATTATTTATTATAATATTTGAAGCAAAATTTCAGCTAACAATGAGTATGAAAAAATTGGATTGACCTTTGACATAGCTGAAAAAAAAATCATTGTTTTTGAAAAAAAAGAAAAATCTAGCAAAGATTAGCAATTACTTTGTTAAATAGCAAACAGTTTAAGCTTATAAAAAAAAAGAAAAATTAGCATTCCGCTCTATTATCGTAATTTTTAATGAAAAGTTACTATGATAATTAATTACGATAAACTACGATAAGCTATATTAATATTCCGTCATGATAAATTGTATAACATTTCGTTTGTTTTTTCATAAGCATCAGTTATATAATTCATGATTTGATAAGATCAAAATGTTAAAAAAAAAACATTCGCAGTAATTTTAATAGTTAAATGTAAGTTAAACAAAAATATCTAAATTCGACAATGTCGTAAGGAAAATAAAGCTTTTGCAAGAGCCTCGAGAAATTAGAAAATGTTTGTTTTGGTGCAATTAATTAAAATTTTACCTAAGAAAATACTGATAATAATTTTTTAAAAGATTTCGATAAAGTTTGATAAATTTAATTCAAATTGGATTTATCGATCGGATTATTCCATCCAATTCATTTAATAATCAAATGACTAATTGTATTTTCTAAGTATTACATTCCGGGAATAATTTTTACACCATTTTAGGAGTCCTTCTTCCTATATTTTGGAAATAATTGATTGTAGAAAATGGTAAAGATAATTGTAGAAAAATAGCATAATTATTTTGTGAATCGAAATTGATAAAATTTACTTCCTCTTGCGAAATTTTGCAAAATAAGTGGCAATAAATATCCAATCCTAGATATTTTCTATCATATATTGCAGTTTAGTACTTATTTTATAATGTCATAAAATGAACTATTGAAAGAGATGTAATTGATAACCATTGATAGTAAACTATTTAAATATCCAACAATCATTTCTTTGAATTTTAACAACATTGGAAGCATTTCAAGAAATTGGAAAATAAAAATAAAAATATTCTCTACATAAAGAAGATTTAATTTAATTAACTATTAAATCACTAAACAGCTCTGATATCACCATTATCAGTTTCTTCAGCTCAATAGCACAATTTATTGCATAATGAAATTTCAAATCACAAATACCAATTCATTAAATAAAAGTAAATAATTGTTAGATTGTTATGTTCAAAAGCGCTTCACAATACTCTCATAAATTCAACTTTATTGCTCTTAGTAAGTGCACATATGTTACGCTATTTTTATATACCATTGATCAATACTTTCATGTTTCGATGAATTCATTAGCTCGGGTTTGGCAGAAAGTACAGAAAAAACTTTTAAATGGTTCATGAAAGTTTGTTAATTGACTGTAATTGTAATTCTTAAAATGAATTTCGGGGACGATTGATGAAGAAATATAAACTAATAAAAAGCGGTCAAAAAATACAGTTGATTATGCATTTGATGTCTATTTTATCAGCATGTTCATTTGTATTACTGAATATAATTTAATATTTTTTTTTTATTTTTCATTTCTTATTTTTACTTTGAAAATCTAAAAAACGGGATACAAAAGGAACAACATACTTACAAAACAAACCAGTTGGACCGGAAAAACAAAATTCACAGATCATTTCTTCCAAAAAAGCCCTAATTTTAGAAGTACTTTTCATAAACAACAGGAAAAATTTTAATCTGCCAATGCCAAAAAAGTGTGTCACTGAAATATCACTCGAATGCTGTTTGTACTTCTTCGAATTTACCAATTTCAACAATTTTTACCATTTCTTCTTTTTCACCACCAACTGCAAGGATATTTCCAGAATCTGGTGAAAAACGACATATATGCAGACTCCCAAGATTTACATTATGTTCTGTAATAAATTCCAAATCCCTGATATTTTCTTGCAAGCGCCAAATTTTCAGCTTCTGAAAATTAGACAATTAATTTAATACATGTATAGAAATATTAAGAGCAATATATGAAGAAAAAAAAAACAACTTAACAGAAAATTAAGGAGTATTATACCAAATTTTTAAAAAATCATATGAAATAGTTGCATGAAAATTTCACGCAATCTTTTCTCATGCAATTATAAGCCTGATATTACATAAGGTGTATGCTTCCACATAAGGGAAACTAATCACTACGCATATTTTCCTTCTTTCTTCCAGTAATGAACACAGCAAATAAAAAAGATTTCGGTAGTTCTCATCAAAAATAAAATTACCCCATCTTCACCACATGTAGATAACAAATCCCTGGTATAATAACTCTGCACTATGCTACGAGCACCTCCTTCATGCACTTTCTTTGATATAATAGGTTCATTTTTACGTGTATCCATGTAATACAGATGACCTGAAAGTAAAGAAGGTATTGTAGATTATATACAAAGTATATACAAAAAAGATTGCTATATCATGCCTTAGCAGAACCAATATAAAATCATGATAACTTCGCAAACTTTCCAATATGTATAAATGATCAATAAATAAAATAAATAAAATCATATAATCGATTCAACCGATGTCCATCAGTTGTTCAATATATTATTATCAATAATATATTATATCCATTAATTCAGAGTTTTAATTCCGTAATGCAGAAAGTTTACCATTACTGATAAAAATAAATAAAGGTATATTTTAAAATGTGAGTGAGTAATTTAGCAGTAAAATTAACCATTATCAGTGACGACAAAGAAATAAAATGGAGAGAAATGATTCCAAGCAAGTCGTTCCACTTCACCATTAACTTCCCATTGTTTGGATAAAGCGTCAAATTGCCTACAATCTGTTATTCCAACCTGACTTGATAATGTCCCAGTTAAAAGAATAGATGATTCCGTTGGATGCCATTCAACAGCTTGTACCTTAATTCATCATTATAAGTGCAAAAAACAAATCGGTCATAGCAACAAGTTTGATAGAAAAAAACGTCCGCTCTTATGCAAAAAATACAAAACAAATTATTGATGCTCACTTGTTTAAGAAAACAAATTTCATAAACAAAAGCAAAAAACTAATATTCTGAATTACCATTCCATTGAAATGTGTTGCAATTGATGCAGGCTTCGCTTCTTCAAGATCCCACAAAATTACTGAATTATCAGCACTTCCAGATGCCAGAACATGTTCTGTTAAGCGATTCCATGCTAACGAAAGTACAGCGCCAGTATGGCTTTGCGCACTGCCGTCACGCTTTTGTCGTTTCCCAAAATGTATCAAAAAATAAATTTCAATTTTTAGTACTTGGTTAACATTAGTAAAGATAAGATGCTTCATTTTCATGGGCTTTCAAAACTTTGAAAAATCAAAAAAAGAAACCTTTTTACGGCCTTTGCTTTACCAAGAGTTACCATCGGTTCAACAGAATTTACCAGATCCAAATCCCAGATATTTACTGATGCATCGATACTTCCAATAGCTAATAAGTTGCCCTTTTTATCGTCACTTCCTAGATCGAAATGTATCGACTCCAAACATAATGGCGGTACATCCAAAATATAATCATGGTGAACATACCAATCATTTTCTGCCTCATTGTATAAATACACTTCCAAAGTATATTCATTCTTGAAAAAAATCAGAAAGATTGGTAGTAGAATATTAGAAATAACGGTTTCTGTTTATTCAAAAATAATATAATTTAACCTTAAATATGAAATGGAATTGTTTCAGACCTTATAAACTTTAGCGACTGCAACAAGATTATCATCGGGTCTAATTTCAAAATCTTCTTGGTCTTCTTCATCACTGTCCACATAAGTTGTTATATGCGGATCTTCCATAGGCGATGCAAATGTCGTTATTCCAACCAAAGGATTAGCTCTAAATGTTTTGCTTAAACTTACAAAGAAATATGTCAAAATCTTTTCTACTTTTCTATAACATGACATCATCATAAAACCATATAGTCAACAGAAATTTTTTAACTATGTATGCCATTAATAACAGAAATATTTGAATATAATTTCTTACTTATGATATAAGAATTTTAATGCTTTAAAAATTTTCCACAGCTGTTAATAACAAATGATAAACTTTAAAATTATACCTTTCTTCATCATTTTCATCATACTGATCCAATTTATATTTATCAGTACCCATTTCTTCGTCTGCTACATCGGGACTTGAACCACGGATACCTCTCTGAAATTATCCAAATATAAAGACATATCATATCCCGCTATTATTTGAATAAATAATATATGTATATATATATAGCGGAAAAAAAAGTACTCGCTGTTGTGTTCCATCACCAGCTATACCATCTGCATCAGAGAATTCACTGGTTTCCGGTTCACCTTCTGAAAATTATCTACTCACTGTTTTAAAGAGAATTAAAATCTGAAATCTGAGAATTTCATCTGACTTATTCCTCTTTCCAACGCTGAATTAATTATAACCAAGGAATAGAGAGAAATCATCTGAATTGAGTTCTGACACCAAAAATGATTTAACAATTATAAACTGGCTCAAGAAAAGTCAACTATAGTAACATCCGTTGAAGATCAAGACAAAATTAGCACTTAAAAAAATATTAGCTTATAAAACTATAATTAGTTAGCAAGTCGTCTGACCTTCTAATTAATTATTTAACCTTGAATTAATGTTCTGATTTCATCTGCTGATAATTTCACCTTGTCCGGTACAGCTTTTGGTATTCCACGTTTGATCCACACTAAGTCTGCTATCAGTGACATTTCTAGCGCTAAAAATGCATAACAAAAAAATCATGAAAAACTAAATTTTCATGTAAACTACTACTGGTTTTTTTTCACGATTAAACTAATAAATTTTTTTTGCCGTCAAAATGTCTCACGCATTCTTATCAGTTCTTATAATTTTTACTTTATCATTATCATTACTTTACTCTAAACCTCTATCTTTATCATTACCTTCCCTTTACTCCAAAATATAACGAATTAAGCAAACATAAGTAATAGTGCCTACACAAATTTACAAGCTCGAACACTCCCCCCTCCGCCTAATTAAAATGCTTTTCACAATTTTTCAAGCCTTAATAAGCCGTATGCGAGAATTCGTTTCAATACCAAAATAGTGAAAATAACAGCAGAAAATTGTCGAATGATGGCAAATGTTTAGTTTCGTTCTCAGAAATTTGTTTATAATCTTGAATTACCTGGATCAGTTTAATCCTCAGAAATTTGCTTATGCTTATGATCTCATCAAATATGATTAACTATTTAGCTTAAATTGTTAATCCTTTTCTTATCTCTTTATTTTATCAAATGATACTTTCTTATCACATCTGAAGATCACATAGAGAAGTAATTTCACATCAAAACGAAAATGAAATCACGTGAACTTTTGTTTTGTAGAAGTTTTATGCATATGATAAATTCTCATCAATAAAAAGGAAAAGTTTTATTAATTGATGAATGGATTAGACGGAATGATTGAATAGATGATATAATAAGTCTTATGCGAATGATCATATCATATCAGATAAATCGTTATCATAAAACAATGGGAATATCTCGCTGAACGATTTGACTACATATATATATATATATGTCATTTCATCATATTATTACGTCCTTCATGTAAATGACGCAATTTGATCCTATTGCATAATACTTTATTTATTAATAAATTAAAATATATTATTGAAAAATATCCTTCAAATGCATTTGCAAAATTGTATTAAAAAAATTTGAATTTTATAATTTAAAAAATTAATTTAAATATAAACAAAATCATTCATTTCTCCCTTTTTTTTTCCACCTCCATATATCTTCATTTTATTCATTTATTGTGACTTCTTTTCGGGCTAAAAAAAAAAAAGAACGAAAAATTATGGTAAAAAATAAAATATGAATTTTTTTTTTTTTTAAGACTAAAAAAAATTATATATGATAGAAATATTTTTGAAAAAAATTGAAAATTCTTTTTTTTATTACAGAAAAACTTAGCTATTTAATTTCTTCAATCTCGATTTCAATCTCGATTATTAATCATATGAAATTTGCATTTGCTAATGGATAAATTTCTCAATTGCTACATGTAATTTTAATTTTATCAATTTTTATCAAAAATCCTCCGTTCAATAGTTAGATTATCGGTAAAATGAATATTTTAATAGAATCTGGAAAAAAGAAAACCGGAAGTGATGGTGATTGTTGTGGCGGAGCGTAATTTCCAGCATCCGGTAAATTGGATAAGCGAATAATCTCATAGATAACATATCCGATGATTAGCAATTGAAGCATTTCGTCATTTAACGGATCCGACCAACAACTGTTGAAAATAATGCGCACAATAATGAATGATTTTATTGTGATATAATTTTGAAATTTATTACAGTAATTTATGTATTGCATACGTAAAGAAAGCATGCTATCGCTCTTTTATATTTTCTATGATCGATTGGAATCAGATGACTATGATTGATTGATTTCTAAGAATCAGATGAAGATCACACTTGTTGAAAAAAAAAAAAGATTTTTATGATCGATTGATTTTTAAGAATCAGATAAAGATCATACTTGTTGAAAAAAAAAAGATTTCTATGATTGATTGATTTTTAAGAATCAAATGAAGATCGTACTTGTGAAAAAAAAAAAAGATTTCTATGATCGATTGATTTTTAAGAATCAAATGAAGATCATACTTGTTGTGAAAAAAAAAAAGATTTTTATGATCGATTAATCCTTTTTGAAAGAATTAAAAAATTCTTTGATCAATTGATTTTTTTCTTTTTTGAGAAATCAGATGAAAATCACATTTATCAAAATTAGGGAACAATTAATATACATTTTTTGCATATATTAATTCAACTTGGAAGCATGAAACGGCATGATCATGCTCGAGATTCGAAATCTTTTATCATTAACAAATATTATCAGTTAAATATTGTGTATTTCTTTTTCCTATATTTGAGATTTTTCAAATGATCAAATTACAGAAATGATATAAAAGCTAATTTATTAATCGAAATGAAAAATAAAATAAATACGATAATTCAGTACTATCCTAGAACATATAATTGTTTCATTTTTTAACTTAATACTATCTTATATCATTTTTTGAAAGTTTAATTTTTACGAACTTTTAATGATTATAATTATACTTAATCAATAATTATAATCATTAAGAGTAATCACTAATTATAATCATTAAAAAAAGTAAATAATTATAAACATTAAAAGTAATAACTAATTATAATCATTAAAAAAAAAATAATTATAATCATTAAAAGTAATAACTAATTAATATTATCATTAAAAAATAAACAATTATAATCATTAGAAGTAAAAATAAAAGTAAAATCAATGTGTCATATTTTTTCGATTTTTTAGTATCAATTTTTTGACTCTACTAAATTTGATGCGTAAAAATTTGAAACGTAATTGATAAGTTTTTGGAAAGTTAAATTTTACAAATTAATCTGCCATATATACTTAATCAATAATCATATATACTTAATCAATAAATCATATACATATAAAACGATTTATACAATTATTAAAAGATTTCGATGTTTGATATATAATTGTGAAGTTGTCGTTGATGTGTTCGTTCAGTGATAATTGAATACATAGTTTCGACATTATAATCAATCTTATCAACAGCTTGCTTACATCGAATCCATCGCCAAAATTTTCGGGAGTGTTCAATAGCTTGTTGTCGATAACTTCCCACAATTAAAAGCATAATTAACACTGATAAGAAAGGCATTAGTAAGATTAATCCATGTGCTATCTGCAATATAAGAAAATTTTTTTAAATTTATTAAATTTTTCAAAATCTTTCAAAAATTTTATATCTCTATTTTTTAAATTTATGATAATTTAGAAATTAACAAATATGAATACTACACTATTAGGATAAGATTATGATAAGGATATGTACGATCGAAAGGTAATTTTTTTGAAATTTAATCAATCATTTAAAAAAAAAATTTTGCGACACAAAATTTTTTATCCATTACATAATTAATCCGTATATAATTAATTATATGGGTGGAACAAATGTGATAAATTAAATGATTCAATCATGATTTATGATAAGGTTTAATCATTATGATAAAGGATTTATGATAAAGGTTAATTTGTTAGTACAAAATAATTTTATCTTACCTTATACCAATTTTTCAGAAAAGTTCGTAAATTATAATCATCATCAATATTGCCAACAACGAAAACAATTTTAAAGTTTATTTCGAAAAGTTCCACAGCTAATCCCCATTTTTCAAATAATTGGAAAATTGTAATTATCAATAATGCTACGGTTACTGATCGATTTTTTACGCAAAATGGTGATTTAATTTGAAATTGTCTTATCATAACACATATCGTTAACAGAAAAGATAACGATGGTACCAATATAAGAATTAACAAACTGAAAATGAATGAAATTGAAATTATATTCTTGAATCAAAAATTATATTAAAAGTTTTATTTTAGTTAAAATATTAGAATTCGAAATAATTTTAATTATTTACTGAATTTTAATTTGTTTACAATATAATCATTTTTTATGATAAAAAATGCTTCCTTAATAAGATAACTGATAGCTATTTAAAATTTAAAAATTTTTTAAATAAATTACAAAAAGAAAAGTGAGAGCGGAACTTACTAAACAACAATAGCAGAAGCAGTAGTGATAAATAATTGAAGAAATCGCATATCAATGAATACTATGGAAATGATATAGGGTAATGATAAAAGTATGATAGCAAGAACAAGTGAGTGATGATTAGGATTATGTTCAATGAATAATGAAAAGTATGAATCAGTAGCAAGATAAAGCAGAAATAATGTTTGAATATTGCCGAAATTATGTATTACATAATATCTGAGGATATCCTAGAATGATTAGATTAATTGATAAATTTGTATTCTAAAATATAAAATTATTTAAAATCGAAGGAATTAATTTTAATTAAATAAATTATTTTGTGGTGATAATATTGTTCAATGAATCATAAGTGGTTTAGCAAAATTTTTTAATTTTTTTGATAACAAATACAAAAAGAAATATTTTAATTGAATAAATTAATCAAGTAATTAAAAAGCAAGTGATAAATAGATAAATTAACTGTAATATTTTGAACATTGCCTCTACTGATGATAATGTTTAAATTTATTATATGAAATATAATTACGATTAAATTAACTTTACTTCATATATTCTTTCTAAACATAAAATAGAAATAACAAAAGTTAAAAAAGAAAATTAAAACCTTTAAAACAATGAAGTACGTCCGATTAATTCCATCTTGCACATTGTTATCAGTGATAATATTAATATCTTCATTATCAATGAATAATGTATAAAGTGAAAAACCAATTGCAAGAATAATATTAGAAATCGCAAAATTAATAATCAATAATGGTAACCTGTATTTAGTGTAATAATATTTATGTATATTTTTATACAGTAAAACGAAAAATAATTAGAAATAAAATTAAAACAAATTATTAATTCAAATATGAGTCCATATTTAATATTTATTAACAAATATTATCTTCGTTTCATTTTTGAATTCTGTTTTAATACTTCAAATTACCTAAAAATTTATTTGATGATAAATATATCATTATCATCAGTAACTCATAATTATCAACTATTAATTAATTAAAAATGAATAATCGAAAAGGTAGAAATAATGAAAAAGCATCGGAAAAACTTTATTTTAATTATTTATTAAAATTTAATTTAAAAATTTGATATTATCAGATAAAATGCTCACCTTTTATATCGACGACAATCCACACATTTGATATTCAAATATAGCAAATAGCCATTTAGCAATATCACTATAAGATAAAATAATATAAAGATTAGGCTAATTAAAAAATTAGCCTTATCACTATTCTCCAACTTCAATGTCCTGAAAATTAACAAAAATTTTTGAAAGAAAAAGAAAAGAACTTAATTTTCCCATATTACTGATAATACAATAATCTATTCAAAAAGTACAAAAAAAAAAATTTACTGATTATTGATATATTTCGATTGATGAAATATAACCTCCGATGCAAGAATGATCAATCGGTCATCGCTCATTTCTACAAAAAAAAAAAAAAAAAATAAAAAATAAAAAATAAAAAATAAAGTATTTATTTCAATTCCAATATATAATTAAAATATTAAATATTCATAAATCAATAATTCAAATTATCAATTTTTGCAATATAATTCAAAAAAAAAGAGAAATTTGTGCTAAAAAAGAAAACGATATGTATTTTTTGTAGTATATAGTGATATATGTAATGAATGAAAAATGATAAATTTCAAATATCGTTTGTCCATTGTCTGCTGCAAAAAGAATTAATTACAAAAAAAAATTAATTTAATTTTTTTTTTTCTCATCGAGAAATGTCAAATGTATGTATAAGGTGAAGTTTGTTAAATGTCGAAAAGATCAGAAAATGATGTTTAACGATGGCGAGATAATTACTTGATCTAGTAATAACAATTATCGATCGGAAGATGATTACTAGAATTGTACCATTATCGGTTTCGCAAACTAACGGATAAAATATTAATGACAGATAGATTACAGAAATTATATATATATATAGCGAGACAACACTAATATATTGATTAGTTGATAATGATGATTGTTAATTTTTACCACCTATAATTATGAGCGATATATTTGAATTATAATGTATCGGTCAACATTATTATTCCTATAATTTGTAAACTCCACTCCACTCTACCAATTTCGAATTATCATCATATTTGGCAAAACAAAAAAAAATTTTTTTTTTTTTTTTAATAATTAAAATAAGTAAACAAAGGTAAAAGTAACCGATAAATTTTTATTTAAAAAAAAAAAAAAAATTTCATAAGTAAATCAAATATTATTCAAACAAATATAAGTTCGATTTCTGGAAGGAAAATGTTGAAAAAAATTATTTGCAAATTTTTCATCACCAAGTTAATTTCTTCAATTCTAAGTTTTATTTTAAGAAATGAATTAAAACTTTCCGTCTTCCTTTCACACACACAAAAAAAAGAAAGGGAAAACTGAATTATTAGCGAAATTTCAACTCTAAAATTCATTGATAAAATTAATAATTTGCAAATTTCGCAAGTATATTTCCATATCAATGCAAAATAAAATAAATGAATAATTTACTTATGTCACATTGACGTGTACTTTATTACATTTTAAGCTTGGTGTGTGCTACGTTGATATATATTGGATTGTGTAAAAAATTTTATTCTTTCACTAACATATAAAACTTCAGTAATTTATACATTCTTCAAGCAACGATTCCATTATATATGCTTACATAGTTAATTTGGCAATATCATAGAAATTTGAAATAATTGAAATTTCAAAAATAATTTATTTCATACTCTGATAAAACTAATCATTAAAAAAATGATATAACACAGAAATGATAATAATGATAATGACAATAATAACAGTAATACATATATCATTAATAAAATCATAAATAAAGCTGAGAAAAATAAATGTATGTAATAAAAATGAAAAAAATTAATGAGCGAAAATAGCGCAAATAACTTGTGAAAATATTTTTGTTTCAAATATAATTTAAAATTTAATTAAAAATAATGCTGCTTATAAATAAAAAAAGGAAAAATATAAAATGAATTAAAAAAAAAAACTTTCCTTTTAAATAACTAATATTTAGGGAAAAATCTTTTTTCATTTTTCAATTATATTTTTCGTAATATTTTATTTTTCTTTTTTCTTTCACAATGAAAAAAGAAATTAAATTAGAAATTTTATTTAATAATAATAATAACACCCATAAGAGTGATGAAACTATTAACAAACACAATTGTTTACTCAATTATTTTTCTTTATCAATCAATCAATTAATCAATCAAAATCAAATCACTGTTATAATTAATTAATCAATCAATAATAATAATAATAATAACACCCATAAAAGAGATGAAAGTATTAACAAACACAATTGTTTACTCAATTATTTTTCTTTATCAATCAATCAAAATCGAATCACTGTTATAATTAATTAATCAATCAATCAATAATAATAATAATAACACCCATAAGAGAGATGAAACTATTAACAAACACAATTGTTTACTCAATTATTTTTCTTTATCAGCCAATTAATCAATCAATCGATCAAGATCAAATCATTACTATAATTAATTAATTAATTAATTAATTAAGCGAGAATTGATGTTTTGGTATCGTTTCCCTCATTATGTTTTATATATGACAAGCAACAATTATAAAATAATTGTACACAATTTACATAAATTACTCGAAATTTTAATGGTAGAAACCAAAAATTGATCAATTGTGTAAATGGCCATACGCAAATATCTAACTGAAATTAAATAATAATTTTTTTTCCAATCAATAATTCCTCATTTGTTGTTTTATTTATATTAATTAAATTTAATTCCATACTTTAATAATCATGGGTATTTAAAAGAGAAAAGAAATAAATAAATCCATTGAATGATTTCAAATATAATATGATAAAATAAGATAAAATAAGTGTTGTAATAAACTTATCATTTTTTATCAATAAATAGTAATAATATGATGCGCTTCGAAATAATTATCATACTGTATGTTATAGTAAGACAATCTGATAATTTAATAATGTATATTTTATAGTTGATTTAATGAATTATATTCAAGTGACATTTTTTGGTTGGAATTAATTTTTAAGAAAAAAACGAATTAATTTGCCATGATCAAAAAAAAAAAGTTTTTTTTAAATTCATACGGTAATTTTTATTAAATTAAAAAAAATTAATTGGAAATTTAAAAAGTTCGAAAATTTGATAATTAGCATAGCATACTGTAAATATGCGAATGAATTTTCGTCGATATTCAGCTATAGCATCAATAATTGAATTACCTTCCAATAATGCTAGTCCTAGAAAATTTTCATTTTAAACATTAAATAATCTGATGATAAATGATCTTATCATTGGCGATATCAGATATCAAAACAAAGGTATTGACCAAACTTGAGGTTAGATTTCGAGAATTAAAATTCAAAAGTATTTTTTACTATGCTCAATTCAATTTCTTCTATCAAATAAAATTTAGTTTTCCAATTTATCTATTAATATAAAACAATTGAAAATTCAGATTTCTGAGAATTTAGATTTGATATATTTTAAAAAATTCATTGTTGTGATAGACTTTTTGCTTAAAATAGTTTTGATTCAGATGAATTATAATTAAATTTAAAATTATGAAAATCATTCAAAAAATTTAATACTTAAATAGAAATAAAAATATATGCCAAAATAAAAGTTAATTATTTAAAAAGTTTAAATTTAGAAAAAACTATACGATAAAAGATTTTGCCTTTTATTTGTTTTTTTTACGTTTATTATCAATAAATTAAAAGAATTTATAAAAATCGAAAAAAACAAGAAAAATATTTTATTTTTCTACTTTTTTTGCTCAATAGTTAAGCTAATTATTTTTTTTTTGCAATAATAATTTCTAACATGTGGCTACCGTATCGTAGGTTACTGTAGCAGTTATTGAATAATGCATTGAAATTACTGTGAAAGTTATATACCATTGAAGAAAAGAAAGAGAAAAAAAGAATTTTTTTTACTTAAAATATTCTTTTATTATATTATTTAAAAGTTATTAATTATGCAATTATTTCATTGAAGTAATAATTTGTAATATAAAACTATCACGAAACTACTGTACCATGTATTGGATATTGTATTAATTATCAAATATAAAAATTGAATATTGTATTAGTTTTTACCGGATATAAATGTTGATCCAAAAATCGGTGATACTAAAATATCACATGTAATTTTTTTACTCACAATAGTTGCCTTAAGTGCCATGTATGATCGTTTTTTCCAGCCATTTATACCAAAAGTGGCACATTGGCCCAATGATTAGGCCCATTGTCGCAAATCGTCCTGAACAAATAATTATTACATAAATAATTAAATAAATAATTTTAATATATACTTATCTATAATAATAATAATAATATAAAATTAGCTATAATATTTTTATATTTTTTATACCATTTATAATTTGTAATTAATTATTATTGCGAATCAGTCATACGATAATGGTAACATATTGTATGATGCTACTATCATGATACTGTAACATGATATTATTACTGTAGCTGCTGCAAACTTAGATGTATTATTGAAAATTTAGCAATAATAAAAATGATAATTTATTTTAGAATAATTAAATAACAAATTTACAAACTTGTTCTTGCACCATTAAATGGTTTATTTTGATCCAAATTATAATCATTGCTGTTGATCCATTGTTGTTGTAATGTATCGGATATGCCAAGTAATGAACATGTCACTACGGTATTTGTCAATAATAACTTTTTATTACTTGATAATAATATTTTTTGCATAATTTCACTATAAAATATTAACATTTTCATGTTTTTTCCAAAAATTAATTTTCAATACATATTATCGATAAGTAACACTAATCATAATAAATTTAGCATTTTTATCTAAGATATCATCAGTTTCATTTATAAAATGAGTGATAAAATCAAATAACATTGCTCAGTTGATCGGTTGAATATCGATAAGTTTCGTTAATTAACTTTATCTAACTAATTCTTATTTGTTTTCATCTCTGCTATTTCACATGACCTTTTGAACTCTTTTGTCAAGTTCTTCACAACTTTGCAATTATGATACCTGTTTGCTATCGATCTCGTGATCGTATTCAACCATGCGATGTTTGTTATGAATTGCGGAGAAAGGAATGAGAAGACAAAAAAGTAGAAAATATTTCAAAAATTTATCATTTAAATTGGGTAAATATAAAATTCAAAATTATTTAGTTAATGAAGTTGTTTTGAATAATTAAACAAAAATTAAAGAAATAATTAAAATTATATTACAGAAAGTATTTAATTAGTTTCAATTACAATTTAATTATTGATTAAATTATAAAAAAATACATTTTGAGTAATAGTTTCAATTAATAATTTAAGTATTTGATTAAATTACGTCGAGTAATTAGTTTCAATTACTAATTTAATTATTTGATTAAATTACGAAAAAAAAACATTTTGAGTGAATAGTTTCAATTAATAATTTAAGTATTTGATTAAATTACGTCGAGTAATTAGTTTCAATTACTAATTTAATTATTTGATTAAATTACGAAAAAAAACATTTTGAGTGAATAGTTTCAATTACTAATTTAAGTATTTGATTAAATTGCGAAAAAACATTTCGAGTAAATTTCGTTTGAAATAAAAAGAAAAAAGCAACAATAAGTAAATAAAAAAAAATTTTTTTTTTTGAAATAACAAAACGAAAAAGAAAAAGTGAAAAAATATTGCATCAAATTTATTAATTTATATTTTAATTATAATAGCATTGTTTCATTTATAATACCTATTGTAATTTTTTCTTAAGTTTCGATTTTTAATTTTTGATTAAAATGAAAATTTGAATCAAAAATTAGCCAATGATGAATAAGAAGCATTGCAAATTCTCGAAATTACATCATATCAATTATCAATTAATATTAATAAGCAATAGTGATAAGAGTATACGACAAAATGGTCAATAATTGGATAAGATGACAATAAAATGATGATGATAATAGTTGATAATGATCATTTTCATAAAAATATCCGATATGGACATTTACTGATCATCACGAAAAGCGGGTGATATATCAAATAATTAATATGCAAATCGACAGTTTAAGAAAAAATTTTCATTAACAAAAAATTTTTATTTAATAAAATTTCTATTTAAAAAACTTATTTAATCCTTCCTTTTCATAATAAATGGCAAGTTGTATTTTTAATTTAATTGAAAAATTAATTTAACATTTTAAACAAAAGTCAAAGATCAACAAATAGTAAAGAATTATAAATTTTATAAATTCTTATCATCTTGTTATCAGAATTATCTTAATTTATCAAATTACTTATTATAATTAAATCAATATACGGAAGGTAAATAATCATTGAAAACATTATTGCTGATTAATTCATTATATTTTTGCTCATTATTCTCCTATAATAAACAACGATTTTTAAAATCTCTAATGTTCTATATAGAAATTTGAAATTAAAAAAATTCTGACAAAAATCAAAATTTGATTATAATCAGCAAATGCTTGAATAAGAGAGCAAGAAAGAATTTAGCTTATCATATTTAATCAGCTTCAATATTATTTAGGTTGAATTTATTTAATTATTAGGAAATGATAAGAGAAATAGATTACTTTGATAATATTCTAAATTTAAACATTAATTATCCGTAATATGTTGAAATCAATTAATCAAACCATTTATGAAAAATAATATTAATAAAGGAATTAAAATAATAATGATTTCATCAAATTCGATTATTTCATAACAATTATGATAATCAGTGATTGGAAAAATTATTTTTCGAATTAAAAATATTTCGATCAATATCTTATCTGATCAGTTAACATCTAACAATTTAATTTCGTTTAATCTTTCAATTTTTTTTAAAATCATTGCTCACTTTTAACTTCTTATGTGAGAATATATGATAATAATACTTATCACTACTGATTCACACTGTGATAACAATATTTATTTCAATCATAAGTTATTGAGGAAACAATGAAATTAGTTGGAAATTAATTAAAATTTCAGAAATTTAAATAAGAAATTAATCAAAAATTTTATACAAATTTTTTATATAATATAAAGTAATTTAAAAAATTAGAAATAATATATTGGACGGAAATTTAAGACAGAATTTATAGTATCTATCGTAAAAATTTGCGTGAAAAGGATTTATGATAAATGATATTAGATATAGAAGAATGATAATTATACTGTTATCAAATCATATACCTTTTCAAAATTAGCTAAGCTAAAATCTTAAATAAATAAATCAACAAACTTATGTTTAATCCACTTAAGTTTTATTTTATCTATTGACCTTTTACATATATGATTATGGTGCTGTTTCAGAAGTGAAAAATAACTTTATCATACTATTATTACTTTGTATGATATTACAAATTTACAATTGTAATTGTATTCAAATTAACGCGAAAAATGAGCAAATGAATAAATAAATAAATAAAAATAAATAAATAAATAAATAAATGAACAAATAAATAGATAAATAAACAAATAAATAGATAAGTAAATAAACAAATAAATAGATAAATAAACAATGTTTATCCAAATGAGCAAATAATAAATAAATAAATAAATAAATAAATAAATAAATAATAACTAATAAATAATAAATAAGTAAATTAAATAAATAATTACAGCAATTACAGCAATGTATAATGGAAGGTAAAAATTCAAATTTTTTATAATACGAGTAATAAATATTAATCCATAAGTAATTAATTAAAATTTTATTTCCTTTTATAACAGTTAAGCCAATTCTATCATTTATCATAGATAAGAATTGAAAAAAGAAAATGTAATGAAGTGATAAATTTTAGAGAAAATTGTAATTTTATTTACGGAAGGTAGTTTATCGAAACTATATTTCAGTACATTTATCAAATGATAACAAAAAAAAAAAAAATCAAATATTCAATTGTAAAATTAAGTTACAACAATCAATAAGCTAAAGAAAAAATGGAAAAAATAAAATAGAATTTATGAGAATAAAAATTTGCATATTAATCATTTGTTGATAATTTATTTGCATAAATTTTTTTTTCTAAATTTTATTCTTCTAAGCTATCTTCCAAAAATTAGTAATTAATTAAAAAAGAATGATTACTTAATTCTTTTAATGATATGTAATCATTCATTGTCACATTTTCATGAGTGTTGTGATAAATGGTAGAATTTAGAATATAAAGCAATCATTATAATCACTTCGTGCTGATTAGATGATAAATTATAAAATTTAAACATTACGACATCTACCATTCATTATTATCAATTGCATGCCGATCGAATGATAAATGATAAAACTTAGACTAAACCATTTGCCTTCTATCATAGAATTTATGGAAATATTAAAGCACAGGAAGGAATGACTATTTAATTGTAGAAATGAATTAATAGCAATTAAATGAGTTACATCAATTAATTTCCCATGAGAATATTATCAAAGTGAAAAAATTCATTCAACCAATTGCTAAGAAATTGATAAGATAAAGCAATTTATCTGATAAGCCTATAAAAGTATTTTAAGCATTAAAGCTGGAAAGTTGCTATTTTTTTTAAAAGTTAATATTTTAAAGATAATTAGAAAAAGAAATTTCTTTTAAACAAAAATAATTTAGGTCGAATTTTAGCAAAATTTAGAAAATTCATTCACTAAAATTCATTGAAGTATTGGCAAACTTTGAAATATGCAAAAAAAAAAACTACTAGTTTTCGATTTCATTTAAGTTATATTTTGTAAAAATTTTTTATACAATAAAAATTTCTAATCTAATAACTTAAAATATAAATTCAAGTAATGATTTAAGCCAATAATTTCAAGTAATATTTCAGATTGAACAATAATTCTTACTTCGTTTCTATTTAGATATTCTAATTGCATAATTCAATTATTATACAAATTATACAAAATATAAATTTAAAAAATTATTCAAAAAAAGAATTTTAGATAACATTTCATATTTAACATTTAACTCATACTACTTTAATCATACATTCTCGACAAACTTTTATAGTTCTTTTTTTTTTAATTCATTTAAATAAAATTCATACATTCTGATATTGTCGAGAATACCAGCATCTAATCGGAGTTTGATCAATCATTTGAAGATAAATATTATTCAAACTTTTGCTTTCTCCTTGACCTTTCCATCAGTAAATACTGCTATATTATTGATTAAGAAATCAATGATAGCAATCATAATACAATCATAAAACTAAAATAGGAAATAATTTTTGTAAGAAAAAATAAAAAGGCGAAACGAGCAAGTACATTATTAAATTAGAAATTAATAATTCAAACCGTTTTTTTTTTCAACTATTCTCTTACTCTTCTTCTTTTTTTTTGCTAAAATTCAAAATTTCAACTCTTAACAGAAAATGACTGATTAGCTGATAAAAAAATTTTATTCCTTTTCTGAATTTATTTTTAATTTCGAATATATATTATATATCTATATGGATGTGCATGTATATAATGATAAAGTGGCATTTTCGTTGATAACTGAAATCGAAAGGAAATGAATTTAAGAGAAAATAATTTATTAGTTGATAAAAAAAACTTTATTCCTTTTCTGAATTTATTTTTAATTTCGAATATATATTATATATCTATATGGATGTGCATGTATATAATGATAAAGTTGGCATTTTCATTGATAACTGAAATCAAAAGGAAATGAATTTTATTTTAATTAAATGAAAAAGTTTGAAATGAAGAAATTTTCAAACTTTTTTTTCCTTTTTTCCGCTTCTTCGAACTATTCCTACAACATTGTATAATTTTTGATTTGTCAAATTGAAAGAAAAGAAATTATTCGTTTTTTCTATTTTCTCAATTTATTTTACTTTCCACTATACCATTTCATTGATTCAAAAAAAAAAAAAAAGAAAGAAAATACTTGAATTTCTTATCTGAAAAATATCAGTATGTTAATCATTTTATCAGTTAGTTTCTAGCAATAGGCAAAAAAATTTGTTTAAAATCAATTTATCATTTTTTCAAAATATCTTTTAAAACTTTTAGCATTTTTAAAATCAGTAATTTTGATCAAAAATTATCAATTATCACAAATTTATGGAAATAATTTTTACAAAAAAAAAAAATTAAGAAATACTTCAAATATATTTTTGCAGTTATTTACTCATTTAATTCCAAATATACAATAAAAAAGTTTAGTTTTTGTTGACAAAAAAAAAAAACTTAATTGCTTCTCTATCGTATCATTTCGTAGTCCTTCTGAACAATTTCTTATCAAATTCAACTGATAATTTTGTTTTTTTTTTTATTTTTCTTATCATTTTTCAAATTAATATTTTGTCTTTCAAAAAAAATTTTGCTCTTTCTTTTAATGAAAGACGAAAAAAAAAAAGAAAGAAAATTTATTCGTTTTTACGCTTCATTAGCTTTTATCTTCAATGAACGAATTTATTTGAAAAATAAAAACAAAAAAAAAAAGAGAAGATTAGATGTAAATATTTTCAAAGCAAATAACAAAATATAAAATGTTCATTGAATGATTTGGCTTTTATCATTATTATTGTTATTGTTGTTGCTATTGTTGTTATTGTTGTTGCTATTGCTGTTACTGCTGTTATTGTTGTTGCTATTGTTATTGTTTTTGTAGTTGTTGTTATTGTTGTTGTTGATATTGTTGTTATTGTTGTTGCTATTGTTATTGTTTTTATAGTTGTTGCTGTTGTTCTTATTGTTGATATTGTTGTTACTGTTGTTATTGTTGTTGCTATTGTCATTGTTGTTGTTATTGTTGTTGATATTGTTGTTACTATTGTTTTGTTGTTATTGTTGTTGCTATTGCTATTGCTGTTGTAGTTGTTGTTTCGTTGTTGTTGATATTGTTGTTATTATTGTTGTCATTGTTGTCGTCGTCATTGTTGTTAGTTGTTAATCATTTATGATTAATTTAAATATTATCAATTAATTGTTTTTATTGTTGATCGTAGATTAATTTGAATATTATCAGTTAATTAATTGTTTTTATTGTTGATCGTAGATTAATTTAAATATTATCAGTTAATTAATTGTTTTATAATTTAATCATTTCGTTTTAATTGCTTTTTTTTTTTCAAAATAAGAAAAAATTATGCATGTTTTATTGTAAAATATATTATTAATATTTAAATTGTTTGAAAGAAATTAATTATTAAAAGAATAAACGATGTTGAACAGATAAGATAATTTATCTTATATTTGATAAAATTGATAACATTGCTTTTACGCTGATTCAAGTTTTATTATTGTTTAATTTGATGTGCATTAATTAATTGGGAGAAAATTAATGAGGCGAAAACTATAGGAAATCTTAATTTCGAGTTAATTTATTTTGATTAAGATAATTTTTATCTTCTTATGCTATCAATTGATATTTAAAACAATTTTCTTAAATGAACTTTGATATATGATATGAGGAAATAAAATAAATTAAGTAAAATTACCGATGACATTCTTAATTCCTAGATTGTAGCCTATTTCAATCGATTCAGATTCTTAATTTCCATTTAGTAAGCCTATTTTATACTTAGATTTTATGATAAAATTACCGATTCAGATCTTAATTTCCATTTTGTAAGCTTATTTTCTACTTAATTTCCACATTTTAGTAGAAATTAAATAACTAATTCATTATACTCATTTAATGGATAAATAAAAATCAAAGCTATATAACTGACTAGCATTGAATAAATTATGTCATCGATTAATTGATTGATTGAATTGATAATAATGATATGAGTGTTGTGATTTCCTAGAAATCTGATAACAATAGTAACATTCAATAAATCAATAATTTTAACCTAAATTTCAACCTTAAATCAGCATAAAAGAGTGATTAGCAAATTTTCCTTTAAAATTCAATTAATCAATCGATGATTAATGAACTGATTGGATTGAATTTTACAAATCAAATTGAGTAATTGTGATGAACCGAAAAGACTTAAAAGGCTGATTTTTCAAGCATTTCAAATTTGCTAACAAAATTTTTTCCCTCAAATTCTATTTCATTTAAATTTTGAGATCTTCCTCAACGACAATTGAATAGTTCCATTCGAGAAAAATACATCATTTCTTTTCAATTTATTGTTAAATTCGAAAATCTTATTTAAACGACAAATCTAACATTTCATTTGTCATTTCTTGCAAATTTTCAACATAAATAAAGCCATTTCAAATATTTATCATTCCACTGATAATTGCAAAGTATTTTTCGTTTAAAAGAGAAACGATTGAAAAAAAAGTTTTTATTTTTTATCTCAAATACATATTTCATATAACTGATAAGATAGCATTTTTGGAAACATTGAAAAATAAAGTGAAATTCTTTCTTTTTTTTTTTTTGCTCATTCCACTATTTTCACCTCGTTTAACTTTATCATCTTAACTTTATCAACTTTATATCATCTGTTTATTTAAAGTTAGCTTTATCATTTTATATCATCTGTTTGTTTAAAGTTAACTTGATTACTTTATGTCATCTATTTACTTAAAGTTAGCTTTATCATTTTATATCATTTATTTATTTAAAGTTAAGTTTATCACTTTATATCATCCATTTATTTAAAGTTAGCCTTATCACCTTATGTCATCTATTTATTTAAAGTTAATTTAAAAAAAAAATTTTTTTATTAAATCGATTATTGGTCGTAAAGCTAATTTTAAATGTTTCAACGATGGAAATTTATTTTATTCTTACAATTTGCAAATGCTAAACATCAAAATTGATCAATTATGAGTAATTTTCTTCATCAAAAAAAAAAAAAAAAAACGCCAAAATTTATAGAAAAATAATTTATTTTTTATTTGAATAATTTTTTATAAAAAAAAAAAAGTTTTCATTAATTTCTTAAATTCATTTTCAAATTTTATTATTATTTTTATTAAAAATTTTTTTGAAATAATTAAATTTGGATATTACGATTATTGAAAATTTTCATCATCAAAATTAAGAATATGTAAATGATTTGAATATCAAATGAATGTGACATTGATTATATGATATGTTAATGTGAAAAAGGAAGGCGGAAATTTATTCGTTTTTTTTTTTTTTTTTTTTTATTATAAATAATTAAAAGTTTTGCTGATTTTTACGGATCACAACAAATTCCTTTTCTATTCTTTGATTTAAAATACAATTCAAATACAAAATACAATTATCAATTTAAATATATTACCAATTCAAATATATTAACGATTTAAATATTATCAGTTAAAATATGTTTTCAATTCAAATACATTATCACTTTAAATATATTAACAATTCAAATATATAATCAATTATAATATATTATCAATTCAAATGTATTAACAATTCAAATGTATTATCAATTCAAATGTATTAACTATTCAAATGTATAAACTATTCAAATACATTATCAATTAAAATATATTATCAATTCAAATGTATTATCAATTCAAATGTATTATCAATTAAAATATATTATCAATTCAAATGTATTATCAATTCAAATATATTAACAATTTAAATATATTATCAGTTAAAATATGTTTTCAATTCAAATACATTATCACTTTAAATATATTAACAATTCAAATATATAATCAATTAAAACATATTATCAATTCAAATGTATTAACAATTCAAATACATTATCAATTAAATATATTATCAATTCAAATGTATTATCAATTCAAATATATTAACAATTAAATAATATTATCAATTAAAATATATCAATTTAAATGTATTATCAGTTCAAATATATTAACAATTTAAAATATATTATCAATTAAATATATTATCAATTCAAATATATTATCAATTCAAAATATATTAAAATTTAAATATATTATCAATTTAAAAATATATCAATTATTTTAAATGTATTATCAGTTCAAATGTATTATCAATTAAAATATATTATCAATTCAAATGTATTAACAATTCAAATACATTATCAATTAAACATATATTACCATTTCTCTTCAAATAGAAAACGTAGTTAATAACAATTTAAGGCATTGAATAGCAATTTAAGGCATTGAATAAAAAAAAAAAACTTTCATCTTTTTCTTTCCATTTTACCACTCCATTGATTATGGTTTTCATCTAATATAACTTAACTTTCATTCATATTTCCTTCATTTAATGTAAAGGGAAAAAAAGGGAAAAATTTCAGATAAATGTTCCTTTTTTCCTTTACTATCACTATCATAATCATTATCGCTGTGATTATCATTATCACATCATAAGCATTATCACGTCATATGATTATCATTATCATATCATTAATATATTACAATTAATCATTATCACATCATAAGCTTTAATTTCATTTTATTTATTAATATCCATTGTAGTTTTATTTTTATTCTTTGCCTAATTAATTCTATTTTAAAATTAATTTTTTTCTCGAAATATTAATATTTTTCTACAAATATTCATCAGCATTATTATATATGAATTTAAGCATTTAAAAAACAATAAATTAAAATATTATATTAAAATTGCAGAAGCAATTTATTTTGCAGCAAATATATTAGAATTAATATGAGTTTTATATTTGCTTGCAAATTCCATTGGTTTGCATTTAATCCATTATTTCATTTCATTTTAATTTATTTTTAAATTGTTTTTTTTTGCAGTCGAGAAATTTGCATTGGCGTAATTTTACATAGTTGGAATGAAGAAGCGAAATAAGGAAATTTTATTTTAATTGTTTATGAATTTTTGCTTAAAGTTTTAGTGATAATATGATATGATTAATTGTAATATTATGATAATTTTAATACATGCTCCTAGGCGTAATTTTATACAGTTGCAATGAAGAAGCAAAATAAGGAATTTTTATTTTAATTGTTTATGAATTTTTGCTTAAAGTTTTAGTGATAATATGATATGATTAATTGTAATATTATGATAATTTTAATAAATGCTCCTAGGCGTAATTTTATATAGTTGCAATGAAGAAGCAAAATAAGGAATTTTTATTTTAATTGTTTATGAATTTTTGCTTAAAGTTTTAGTGATAATATGATATGATTAATTGTAATATTATGATAATTTTAATAAATGCTCCTAGGCGTAATTTATATAGTTGCAATGAAGAAGCAAAATAAGGAATTTTTATTTGAATTGTTCGTGAATTTTTGCTTAAAGTTTTAGTGATAATATGATATGATTAATTGTAATATTATGATAATTTTAATAAATGCTCCTAATTTTTCAGATTTCAAAGTGGCGGGTTGGTTTTTTGCGCGACTATTTTATCGCTCACTGTAAGTTTTTTTTTTGATATATATCATTTTTTTGTTTAAATTTATTTTCTATTAAACATCGAATCAATTAATAAAAAAACAATGAATGATTAAATAATCGGTAGTGTTAATTTTCTTCCAGAAATTTGATAACAATAGCATATCCGATATGTAACATTCTGCTCGTATAATCTTAGAATGATTATTCTGATTATTTGTGATAAGAAATTTTTAATATAATAATATATCTGATATGTAACATTCTGCTTGCATAATCTTAGATGATTATTATGATTATTTAGTAGTGATAAAGAAATTTTTATTAAATTTTAAAGAGTATCAAATTTCTGATAGAAATTTTACTATCGATATATTAATGTTTATTTGAATTACTTTAAATGAAGTTAAACAAATGTATCGAAATAATTCAAATTTCCCTCTTTTTTTTCTCTTCTTATCATATCAAATCAATTATCAATTAAAAAAATGAATTAGAAAGTTTTTATTTGAAGTTATAAAAGATAATATGTACAAAGTTGCAAAATATGAATAGAACTGATAAATAAAATCGATAATTGATAATGATAATATGAAATGGTATGTATATATATATATATAATAAAATTTATAATAAAATTTAAGATATTTAAAGGCTAAAAATTTAAAGGATATTTTAGGTGAACATTTGTGACATGAATGAAAATTTGTTTAAAAAATTATAAAATTATCATTCTATACGGTTAATTCATTTATGTAATTCGATTAAATAATTAATCAATTTAATTATCAATATAAATTGATAACGAATTAATTTATCAACATAGATAGTTAACGATTCGAATGAAAATGAGTTTTAGGCAAAAAAAAAAATTTCATTTAAATTGAAAACATATCACAAATATGATAAATTTATCATAGACTAAAAAAGAAACTGATAAATCAAGCAAAAGAAAAAAAAACACTGATATCATTAAAATCTTTCATAAGTAATAAAATGTGAATTTATAGCTGATAATATGCAAAATAATATATAACTCGAATTGGTTTATTATTAGGAAGAGAATTATAATTCATTTCCTAGAAATATTACATACTATAAAGGGATAATATTCTAAAAAATGAATTATATGTAAAAAAAATTTTGGAAATATTTTTATTAAAAATAATGTGATATTGATAATACACCGATATCATAGTAAAAATTCATTCTAGATCATCTGAACTGGATAATCTAAAATGTAATCACATTGAATTGATAAGAGAAGATCTCTACAAGATCTGTTAAATAACATAAATAATTTTTGCTTGAAAAATGATAGATTAGAAAACTTCACTGATTAGAAATGTTAATTTTAATTTTTTTCTCCCTGATTAGAATTGTTAATTTAAATTTCTCGCATGACTAGTAATTGATATAAATAAAAAAACCACTTTGGATTTAAAAGATCTGCAAAATAATTTTTTTCGTTTTTAAATAATTGAACAACCAGATAATATGTAAATGATAGTATAACACTAAAAACATTGAAATCCATCGCTCTTTATCGTAATTCAATTTCTATCGTAATAATTTAAAGGATAATAATTTATCGTAATAACAATTTCTATCGTAATAATCCAAAACATTGAACCTTTTTTTATCGCATTATTCGAGATAAACTTACTGTTAATTACCGTATCAAAACAGGTTTTACTGTAATTACCGTATCATAAGAGTTCTCCATATTATATTATGGTATGGTAATTTTATTATTCATAACTTTTAAATTAAATAATTAGAATATTTTATGAATTTTATATGACTAATTTTTGCATATAAATTAAAAAAGAAATGAAAAGACTTCGGTTTTGTAATGCAAAAAAAAAAAAAAATAAATAAATAATTGCCATAATATTATCAGTAGATTTGCAGCTATTATCAGAAGATTTTTCCAATGACATTGTTTTACACAAATATACTAAGCTAAAGATTGTTATAATTTGAAATAATTTACACTACAACCAAATTATATTTTAATGTAAATTTAATTATGCTAATTAAGATTATTCGCTAATTAAAAATTAAAAATTACAAGATAAAAGGAAAAGAAAATTATTACTAATATTTTAAGTAATAATAAGTGTTCGTATTTTGAAATTTTAAAATCAGAAAAATTTGTTTTATATAAAAAATTCTAATCAATATATTCTAATTCGATTTATTGTATTTTTTCTTCGTTCATTTAATTCATTTCTGTTTCTTCATCTTTCATTTTTTTTTTTAAATTTGTTAAAAATTTCATTATGTTTTCCCATAATCATATTTTCCTCCTTTTCTCCTTCAATTATTTTAGTTTCAATTACATATATATCTGTCATTTCATCGTATCATTTAAATAACTAATATTTATTCATCACTTATTCTTCAACCATTTTTCATTATGCTAAGTATCCATCTCGAATTTATCTTATCTTTTTTTTAACTCTATTCTTAACAGATTCTGATACTGTAGCTATTTTTCATGCTTTTTGCCTCTTTATTCCTATTCGTCAGATTTTATTGCTACTATTGCGAATAATGAGAATTATAATTTTGAATTTGGAAAATATATCACAGATAATAGTTGTTAATACTATTAACTACTTAATAGTTTTAATTCTTTGCATAATTCAGTTTTATTATTATATAATAGACATCTTATGGTAACTTACCGTATCCCGCAATACTGTAGCATATAAGCTGTAGTAGACAAATAACCATTAATAACTGTTATTTTGTATTTCTTTTTCATTCTTATCATTATATATTATTATTTCGATACGGTAATCATAATTCTATGTTCTGATATTGTAGATAATAGTTTGATTGTTCATATATTACTTAAAATTATTATATCATTAATTGCTTGATTACTGTAGGATGATGATACATTATAATAATGGTGCAAGAATGATTTGAATGCTTATGAAGAAAAGGAAAAGAAAAACTATAATTGCCGATTGATAACAACATTTTTTTTCATAATTTTGGCACTAAAATTGATAATTGAAACCTACCTTGACAGTAGTGATGGCTTATTGATAATGCGCTGATAACAGCAAAAAAAAAAAAGATATTATCTTTCTAAAATTATTTTCCAACTGACTAATTTATTGCCTGTACGCTGTTCGTTCCTGGTTACTTAAATTACTGATTAAATTATTATCAGTTATATAGTTTCCTACTGCTATCTTTCAAACTAACAAATTTCATATTATTTCCAACATTAATTCTAACGAGCAATTTCGACAAATTTTTATTCGTCAAACGAAATAATGGCAAAGTAAGTTATAGAAAACTATTTGATTCCATTAAATTTTCGTAATTACATTTTCCAAAAGTTTCGTCGGAAAAAATTAAATTAAAAAGATAAATTTAAATCATTTATTTATCAGTAAGTAGATGCATTCGAACGATGCTTAATTTGCATGATAATTTTTGATAATGTAATGCATCAAGTTTTATGACTGTTTATTTACTTTTAAACTATCATAAGATTTGGTGTTTTTAGAATTCCGTAAAAAAAATCAACAATCACAATGAATTATGGAAGTTCATAAAGAAACAAAATTTTCAATTATAACTGATTTTAATTATCAGCTTGCAACTAAATTTGAACTTTCATAGAGAGTAAAATAATATAAAATTATTGTCAAAATTTTGCACTTTATATCAACAAAAGTGATGATAATGATAGTGAAATGATAAATACTTATAATCAATTCAATATTTGGAACATACGTTGTGTTTGTTAAAAGTTTTTTTTTTTTATCATAAAACTCCCAACATAATCATAAACCATAAAATTTTTATCACAAAATTTTTTTCAATTTTAAATTTTTATAAATTTTTTTTTTTTGGTTTCGATATTATTTAAAAATAATTTTTCATTGTTTTTCTCAAAACAAAACTCTCTCTGATAATACTAAATTTGAAATATATGAAATAATTTAGGAAAACAATAATATTAATCTGTGCTTAGAAATTAAACTTAAAACTCAATTATTCATTCGTTTTAAAAATTTTTAAAGGAATGAATAAAATGATATTTGTAAATTATTTTCATAAATTTCAATTTAGTATTATCTAATTTTTTATTTCATATTAAATAACCATAGATAATTATTGTATTATTAATGCTTTTTTCCAAATATTAAATAAGATAAAAAATTTTGAGAAATGGAAAACTGAAATAATAAATAAAGTTTTTATGTACTTTTAGCATTTCGTATTGAAAAAAAAAATTTGAATTTAATAAATTAATAAATCAAATATTTGTTATTGCTTTTTTTTGATTTTTAAACTTTTTCCAAATATTTATAGCAAAGCTTTTTTTC
Source organism: Dirofilaria repens (assembly GCA_008729115.1). Taxonomy (NCBI): domain Eukaryota; kingdom Metazoa; phylum Nematoda; class Chromadorea; order Rhabditida; family Onchocercidae; genus Dirofilaria; species Dirofilaria repens. The sequence goes on along the minus strand of SNRZ01000220.1, from coordinate 39,386 downwards.
CTAAATTATAAAAAATAATTTTTTTTTTCTTTTACATATTTTAATATATCTTTAATTACTAAGGTTAATAATTTAATTAATTAATTTCTAATTAATAATTGACAAAAATAAAAATTATTTCATTGAAAATTCTGATAGCATATTTTGAGTAATGAAAATATTCATTAATTTATAATTTAATACTGTAATTCCATTACTTTTGCTATGGATGATTAAAATGTTTGTTTTAAATTTCATATTTTAGTAAAATTAAAGCGAAGCTATAAATAAACTTTTATGTTTAATTAATAACAACAATATTATCATTTGCTTCAATCTGAGATGACATTTAATCGTTATCAATCAAACTTCTTGAAGTATATTTGCTTATCATTCTTCCTCTTTCAATTCAATGTTTGAATGTTTTTCAAATTGATCCCTTAAAATAAATCACTATTGCTTAAAGTTATATTTGATCTATATTTGGATCAATCCTTTATCATATTTGATTTAATTCATGATGATGATAAATCAGATTTATATATTGCTCTTAATTTCTAATGAAATTTATAATTTAATTCAGATTATTTCAATGCATATAAAACAGGAAATATCAGTGCAAAATTAACATATAAAATATATGATTAACATTTTACATATCAATGATAACTCTCCGATAGTGACAAATAAACTAGAACACTTCATTTTATTAAATGATAAATTATTATATTGTCAAATTCAAAAATTTTATCAAAATTTTGATAATTTTTGTAAAAGTTTTTATTTTTATTTTTTTTTTTTTATTTAAACGATAACGTTCATTTATCTTACATTTTGCAATTATTTCAATTTCATTATTATAATTATCAAAATTTTTCGATAAAATTTGCTACAAAAAAAAAAAAAATGAAAAAAAGTGAAATTACTAATTAATCATGAAAATGCTAATTTTTTAAAAATATATTTAATATAATATTTCTTGTTAATAATAATTTAAAAAAAATGATTAAAAGAAGGAAAAGAACAAATTTTTTTTTTTAAAAATTTTTTTTTTTTTTTTTTTGAAAATTTAAAAGAATTTCTTTCATTTTTTTTTATCTGAATCTTCCATATATTAAAAAAGAAAATTGAATAGAATTAGAAAAAAGTATTGTATATTTATTCATTCGAAATACAATTTTTTTCTAGCAAAATAATCAGAAATCAAAAATAATTAATCAATTTAATTTATTGTATGAAATAATTTAATTTTTTTTTTGTTTATTATTGCATGAATTAATTTCCATTTTTGGAATTTATCGGAATTCAAATTGATAATAAACTATAAAATAAACTTTATAAAATAAACTTTGTAGAATTACAAACCGTAAAATAAATTTTTTTTTCTATCAATAGCAATAATAACTAATTATTGTTCAGGAATTATTGATTATCAATCATAAAAATGAAAGTATGCTATACAGATATGTGATAAAAATATATATGTTATAATTTTTATGATAATAAATGATTAATGATTAGCAATTATGATGAATGATAGCTTGAAAAAATTTAGCAAAATAATCGTCAAAATATCCTTCCCATGAGCAAAATTTTTAATAATTTATTAAAAATTGTAACAATATATGAAATGATATGCAAATGTTTATTCCCATTTTTCCATCACTTTGCTTGGCCTTTAAGTTTTGCTTATTTTTCTTCAAAATATGATATTTTCCGGCTATTTATCTATTTCCGAGTCATTTAATTTCTTTCATTCCTTCTCTCTCTCTCTCCCTCTCTTTCATCTCTCTGTCTTTTATTTAAATTCTCTCTTTACTATCAAATTTGTTCCATTAGGAAAAACTAAAGATAAAATGGCTGGCAATGACGGATTTAATGCTATCAAAATAATTCTCGAAAAACATAATTTTATCATTAGTAAAACGAAAGATAAAATGCGATAAAAAAAAAAGCAAAAGAAAAATAAATGAAAATTTTAGTAAAAACAAAAAAAAAAAATGGAAAAATTCGATTTAAAAAATAAAAAAAAATTTCTTCCTTATAGAATACGATAAAAGTAAGAAGCAAGCAATAAGGAAGACTTTTTCTCATCGAATTTCTAATTAATTATAATCGAACTTCATATTTGTTTATTTATTTATTTATTTATTTGTTTATTTATTTATTTGTTTATTTATTTATTTGTTTATTTATTTATTTGTTTATTTATTTATTTGTTTATTTATTTAACGATTCTTATTTGTTTATTTATTTAACGATTCTGATATAGAAGAAATTCATCGTTTTTTTTTTTTTTTTCGCTCATTTCATTTCTCTTCTTTACTATCATTTGATTATAATTAATTTTTAACTAAAAAATTTCATTTATTTTTTAAGTAAGTAATGCTTGTTTTTTAAGTAAATTTATTTTCTTAAGTAATATTGTTTTTTTTTAAGTAGTATTTATTTTTTTAAGAAATATTTATTTTTTAAATAATATTTATTTTCTCAAGTAATTATTTATTTTTTAAAGTAATATTTATTATTATTTTTTTAATTTATTATTATTATTTTTTTAAGTAATATTTATTTTCTTAAGTAATATTTGTTTTTAAGTAATGTTTGTTTTTTAAGTAATATTTGTTTTTTAAGTAATGTTGGTTTTCAAGTAATATTTATTACTATTTTTTAAGTAATATTTGTTTTTTAAGTAATATTTTTTTAAATAATATTTGTTTTTTTAATTACTATTTGTTTTTAAGTAATAATTGTTTTTCGAGTAATATTTATTTTTTAAAAAATAGTATTTTTTTTAGGCAATACCTATTGTTTATTTGTTTTTTTAAAGTAATATTTTATTTGTTTTTTTGTAAATAATAATTTTTGTAAAAAAATTGTTTCTTTAATATAAATTAAATTTGATTTATTCGATCCAATTTTTGATCCAACTTTTTTTTAATTTTTTTTTACAAAATTTTTTGAAATTAAAAATTTTGCTTTGCCTTTTTTTCAAAACAAAAAATTAGTATTTATTTGAAATAAAAAGAAATGAAAAAATCTTTCGCAATAATTGTAGAAAAAAAAAAATTTGATTAAATTCAAATTTTAATATTATCAAATTTATTTATATTTTTTTTTTCGATAACTGATCATCTTATCATCATCTTATCATTTTTTTACTTCCCTTGTTTTTCTTATTTTTTTTTTAAGTGCTACATTACTGAGTAATTTCTACTTGAATAATCACTTAACATTTATTTATATGATTAGAATTATTGCATATGCTATGAAGCAGAATAGAATTAACAAACTAAAAATTATTTCCCCGTAAAAAATCAGCAAAGAGCAAATGTCAATTTTTGGTCTTGGCCATTAAATCTACTACCTACCACAAATCGAAACAAAATATCAGAATTTGCCCTTAGCCATTATTAAATCGAAGCAAAATGTCAATTTTTGAACCTGGCCATAAAATCTACCGTAAAACAAAGCAAAATATAAATTTTTTGTTTTGGCCATTAAATCCGCTATAAATTGAAGCAAAATATGAAATTTTAATCTTGGCCATACTTCATTCGCATATATTTGCAAAAATCCTTCACATTTTTCTCGCAAATTCTTGAACTAAAATACATATAATTAATAATTTTTATTAATGATTTTAAATTCTCGAAATAGACAATCCATAATTTGCAGAATATATCGCTTATATGTAATGTAATAAATAATTTTTATTGATGTCGTTAGAAAGTATTTCTTTTTCTCGAGATGAACTAATTTATCTTTTAGATTAGAGAAAAGTTTAAAACAAAATTTAGTAGCTAATCCAAAGAGATGATTGATAATAAATGATAACGAACGGATGATTATTTTTTTTCATCGATAAAATAATCTTTTATTTTGAAAACTTTTTCTTGCATTTTTTTTTTTATTTGGAAAATATTTCTTTCTCTCGTAAATATTTGTTTTTTTTTCCGACAAATTTTTATAACAAAAAATATTTATGATATTTTTAAATTGCTATGCTTTCATGATGTTGTTGAAATTGTAGTATGAAATAAGTTCGAATAGAAAGTTTATTAAATTCTTGAATTGTATGTCGAGATTGTTCGAGATTGTTCATAATAGATTAGTTTAATCTAATCGATAATTTATTGCTGATCATTGAAACTGATAGAATCAGAAATAAATTTAATATCAAATAACTTCCTTTGATTAATTTAATTTGCTAGAAAAATAAATTATCAGCTTAATTTTATTCAACAATAATTTTTTCTTTTTTTTTTGCAACTTTATCAAATTTACTTTCCTATTTCTTCAAGAATTATCATTTTAATCATTATAATGTATCGATTTGAAAGAATGGATAGAAAATGAAAAAAAAAAGTCTAAAAAAAAAGTAAAAAAAGCAAATCGTTTACATATACGGTAAATAATTTAATCAAGCTAATGATACGGTAGATAATTTATGATTACATTTTAGGAATAAATTTTATTTACTTCATAAATTATCATTTTAATCATTATAATGTATCGCTTCAAAAGAATGAATAGAAAATGAAAACAAAAATCTAAAAAAAAAGTAAAAAAGCAAAAACGTTTGCATATACGGTAAATGATTTAATCGAGCAAATGATACGGTAGATAATTTATGATTACATTTTAGAAATAAGCTTATTTGCTCTTTCAAAATTTAACTTATTTTTGTCTTTTTTTTTTTTTGCTTATTTTTTTTTTTTAACTTTTTTTTTCTTAAAAAAAAATTCTATTGCAAAATAATTGAAAATGTAATGTAATGGTAATAAATCTTTAAAATGTCAGCTTTCTATCGATGAATTTAATGGCAATGTTTAAAGTTTTGAACTTCATCAATAATGTTTTCACAAATGTTTGTTCAATAAAAACGTTTATCGGTATTTATTTATGTATGTTAAATACGAATATCTATCTGAGCATGTGTCGTCGAGAGTTGATGACAAGAAAAAAAAAAAAAAAAAAAAAGTTGGAATATATCAAGCATATAGCAAAAGAAGATTCATAAAAAAAAAAAAAAAAAAGAAAAACGAAAATTCAACAAATCTACTAGCTTAACTAATATAAAATTACTAAAGTTAATGATATCAATTTTTATCCATAAAGAAAAAAAAAAAAAACAAAAAAATTTTTTAAGTTTTCAAAAATTTTTCAAGTTATTCAATTTTTTTATATTAAATATAAAATTATTTATCAATTAATGTATTGATAGTTTTTTAAATTACTGATAATAAATTTTTATTGCTAAACCAATGATTTGCTAAATTTAATTAAACAAATCAATTTGATAAAACAAAGTTTATTTTATCATAAAAGTAACAACAATTTTTTTTAAAAACGAAATCCTTGATATTTGATAAATAATCAATTTGAAAAATCGATTTGAAAAAAAAATGAAATTATAAAAGCCTTAGCAAAAATTCTGAAACACATTCTGTGATAATAAAATGATTGGATAAAATTTACTGATAATTTTAACATTATTGCATAAATAACAATACAACATTGTAAAGATGAGAATAAAAGGAAAAAAAAAGAAAATCAATAATAGTATTAATTTATTATTTCCAATTTATCTAATTATCATTTCTATGATTAAATTATCAGTTAACATATACTAATATATATATTCCCTCTTAAATTATGCTGCAAAGAATCTTACCTATGATTTTTTTTTTTTTTTTTGATTATTCCTATTTATATTTGATGTTATGATTATCATTATTGATAAAATGATGTCATTATCATACGCAAGATGCTTATAAAACAAAAACAAACATCCACCCACATTTTTACTTAACAGATTTTTTGGCTTATGATGATGAATAAAGGAAACAACAATTTACATATCATACTTCAATTCTTTTCTATAATAAGTCAACAATTGATATCAATATTATCATCTTAGTTATCATTCAAAAAATTTAAAAATTCTCGTTTTATCCTAATCAGAGAATCAGACTAAAATACGAAATAAATGCAAAATATTTAGATGAACAATAGGATAATAGTTCATATGATCATTATCATCATCAATTACATTGTTCTTTTCTATCAACACTAGAGTTATTATCATCCCTATCAACTTTATCACTTTTTATCATCAATGCGTTATTCATTATTCACGATCAACAATTGCCATTGTTAATTTCATTGTTATTAATACCATTATCATTATCATTCATATCAAATTTCAACAATCAATCATATCAGCAATTTTGTTACGATCAATTATATCATCTTCAATTCTGATTTATTATAAATTATTGATTATGCTTATCTTTGATTTTTTCATATAATCATATGTTATATTTGTAAGATTAAACAGGTTTATTTTCATTTAAAAGATCACAATAAATATGAAAATAAGAAAGAATGAAAAAATATCATCATCTTATCAATGTAATTGATATTAAGATTTCATATCAAAATAAGCATTTTTCACCCTACCAAAATGACATTGCATAATAGATATCAACTATTTATCGCTATCATCATCATCATCATTATCATCATCATCATCATCATCATCATCATCATCATCATCATCATCATCATCATCATCATTATCACGATGTCAATATCAAGAGCAGATGTTTCAAGTGGTTCATCAATTATAACGACTTTTAGAATATGTCTGCTTGTATGTGGCCATCTGTTTGTTTATGTATGTGTATGTGTATGTGTATGTGTGTATGTTTGCATGTATGTGTATGTGTATGTATATATATGCTTATTTGAAGTACAATGAAACTTTAGAATATGCTTAGGAAAGTTTTATGTCTTGCTATCTATTAGTAATGCTAGTTTAGTTGATGCTTAAAACCTGGGAAGTTTTGTCTTCTTGTTTTTATTTGCTATTACATTCTTTCTTTATTGCACCCATTCATTTTTATAATAATAAACGAACAAAAAAAAAAAAAAAAAAAAAGATAGCAAAAGTTTTTATTTAAAAAAAAATCTTACAAATACGAATGAACTTTGACCTTTTGATTGATTGATAATAACAATATCTTGTGCTATGATATCTTTTATCTTTTATCTTGCATTCATCTAAAATAATCAAAATTATACTAATTAAAATTTTAAATTTATTACAAATATTTTAATCAAATTTTAAAAAACTTTTTTTTTCTTTTCAATTTTTCCTTTTTTTTCTATCTCATATATATATATATATATTGTAATTTGTTAAGAATTTAGAAAATTTCGATATTTATATTTCGAATTAATTATTAATTCTTTAAATAATTTCTAATATTTTGTTTTAATAAATTCAAATAGCTCAATTAATCGAATTTAATAAAATCAGTCAAAGTAATTTATTTTAAATTAGAATTCATTTCAATATTTATCAATTATTAGATTGAATTTTATCAATGATATATTGGATGAATATAAAAAAAAAAAAACCTACTCTCACATAGAATTTCTTTATAATTGAAATAATTGTTTGAGACTAACAATTTTTTTGATGATAAATTTAATGCACCAATTTGATAATTTTTATCAAATGATTTTTTTTTTTTTGTAAACCAACAATTTCTCAGTGATAAATTTAACTGATCAATTAAATAAGTTTTTTATCAATCTTTTCATTGCACTTTTTAAAATTTATCTAAAGAATTTTAAAATATTTTTCAATTTGATAATTTTTATCAAATGATTTTTTTTTTTTTTGTAAACCAACAATTTCTCAGTGATAAATTTAACTGATCAATTAAATAAGTTTTTTATCAATCTTTTCATTGCACTTTTTAAAATTTATCTAAAGAATTTTAAAATATTTTTCAATTTGATAATTTTTATCAAATGATTTTTTTTTTTTTTGTAAACCAACAATTTCTCAGTGATAAATTTAACTGATCAATTAAATAAGTTTTTTATCAATCTTTTCATTGCATTTTTCAAAATTTATTTCGAGAATTTAGACAAAATTTTCATTCTGTTGTCTGCATGTTTGCTTAGTCCGATTTATTTACATTTTCAATTCATTCGATATTTTTACAATTTCACAATGTAAACAAATAATCAATCGATAATTTAAATTTATTATTTCATTTAAATTTCATTCCATCAATATTCCAATTCATATCGTTTTTTTTTTTTTTTTATTTAATTTTTCATTTCTTTTTTTAATTACCAAATTTCAAAATTCAATTCATTTTTGCTGGAAATAATAATTCGCAGTAAATTTCAAAAGTACAACTAAACTATAAAATATTATATTTGTACTATTATACTTAATTTCTACATAGCAATCATTGAAATATGAATAAAGGCAGCTTCTCCAATTCTCTACGGGATATTTAACGTAAAATGATTGGACAAATTAAATTTCAAACGACATCATTTTCCTTTTCAACATTTTTCTCTTCCTTCCTACTACATTCATTCATTCCTTCCTATATCATAAAAGTATTTTGCTAATTCAATATTTCACTATCTACTCGATGGAAGAATTAAATTTTATTTGAAAATTTCAAAGTATAAAACAAAAAAATTGTCAATTAAATTTTTTTTTTTTTTTTTTTTATTCGAAATTATTATTTAAATATTAAAATTTAAAATTTTTTAAAAATACCATGTAATTTTTTCATTTTGCTAATATTTACATCAAATATTTTTAACATTTTTTTTTTTTGAAAAATCGAATATTCAAATTTAATTATTGTTTTTGCCTTTAAGTTACATGGCATTTTCATTCATTCATTTAATTTAAAATAAAAATTTTGCTCAATTTAAATTAACCAATTTTACTCGAAATTATCCGGCATTTTAGCTTTTAGCTAAAACCGATCGTATCTCATCCTAATCATATCATCCGATCATTTTCAAAGTGAAACTTACAATTTCAATTTATTTTATTTTTAGCTTCTATTCAAAACAACATGCTTGTTATTTGTTTAGTTAATTTTTAAGCTTTTTCAAAAGTTTTAAATGTTATTCAAAATTTTGTATTAATATTATATGTATACTGTATCCATTGCTCGTACTGTAGGATACCGTAACCTAATCTATAATATTGTTTAGCTTTAAAAAATTTTTTTTCCTTTTTTTTTTTCTTAACATGCATACTATTGAAATTATTATTAGTTGAAGATAAAGATTTTCTGCTTTTTCTTATCTTTTCTTTCTTAAATTTTCTAGCTCAATATTAACGTGATATTGACGTAATTCCTAAAAAATATCAATTACGTAAAAAAATAACGTTACGTGTTTACCTATATATATTTATCTTTTACCTTCCATTTCAGCAATATCATTCTTTAAGAAATCAAATTATCACAAAATATCATAAATGTATAAATTTTACTTAATTATTTGATGAAATGATTACTTAATTATTTAATGAAATGAATTATATAAAAAACTTTTTTTTTGTTAATATAAGCAGATTACTTAATTATTTAATGAATTATATAAATACATCAATAAATGTAGAATAAAGTATTAATTAATTCATTAAATCTCACTTAAGTGTCAAATGAGTAGAAGAAGTTTTGGTTTGCCATAAATTTGCATCACAATAATAAATAATTGAATTGATTTTTGATAACGAAAATGATAATTTTGAAACAATAAAAATAAAAATTTTAAAAATTCCCTTAAAAATAATCGGTTGAAATAAATTTTGATGATTGCAAAGAGAAAAATTTCATTAGCTAAGATGATATTATTGATAACAAAGTTTAAACAAAAAGATAGATAAAATAAATGTTTTGATAGAGAAGAAAAAAAAAAAAAAAAAAAGGGAAACGAATCAAAGTTAATTTAATTCTTTAGAAATGATTTTTTTTTTTTTTTTTTGACGACAAATCAATTTAGTATTTTGCTAAAAAATTTCAAATAAATTTAGCCAAATTTGTCAATTTTTTTTTTTTGTGTTGAAATTAATTTATTACATTATGTTGTGTTGAAATATGCTAAATATAGTTTTTTATAAATTTAAAATTTAAAAATTTTTCTGAATAATTTGTTTTTGTGATGATTTTTTTCGAAAATTAAATCAACAATTATTTATTTTGCTTATTTTGATAGCAAAAAAGAAAATTGATAATTTCTCGAAATAAATAAATTATATTCTTGTTTATGATTAATTAATATTTACGATTAATTAGTAATTTTTTACATTTATTTTATCTATCTTTTTGTGTTATTAATAATATGCTATCAGTGATATGATTTTTCCAATGATCAGAAAAATACGAGAAAAATAAACTTTAAAAAATAATTTGAAAAGTTAATGTAGTAATTTACATTACAGAATATTTTCAAGAATATATTCAAGTTTATTTGCAATAAATTGATTCTCATATTTTATGGATTCTTCTCTGCTAGAATCTCCTAAAGTATAATGATTTATGATAAAAAAATTATGATATATGATTTAAGAGGAAAGTTACTTAATAAATTTTAAAGCCTGAAATCTCTTCAATTATTTTGATATATAATGTAAAATTATGATATATGGCCAAGGAAATGATGCTTTATGAATTCTTGAATTGGTATCTTTCGAGATTGACGATAGTTTCTGACTTTTCAAATGCAATCTCTTCAACTATGATGAACTCTAATTGTAAAAATTATAATGTATAGCAAAAAAAAAGAAAAAAATTAGATGATATGATAAGAAAATTAAGTGATACGATTAAACAATCACTAATAATTTTAGTATATCTGTATAAAATGATCAAAAATCATCTAACACTGATAATTTTTATCCTTATCATAAATGGGAATTAAACCTAAATATTTCGGGTGAAACAAAATGAAACTATATGAAATATGTTAAAATAAAAATCAATATAAAATTTTAAAAAAAAAAAAATAAATGTCGAGAATTAGTTGCAGACATTAAAATAACTCATATAAATTCGTATTTCATATTTTAATTCATTTGATAAATGTCATAAGTAATTTAATCTGTTTATTACATTTCATATTTCATTTCCATTAAAGCTTTATTCTATTACATGCAATTAATCAATCAATCAATCAATCAATAAGTCAATCAATAGATCTATAATAATAATATATTGTTGCTATAAATTAATTATGATTGATCAAAAATATTTCATTTTGAGAAAAATTTTATTTTTTTTTTTTTAAAAATAGAAAGATAAAGAGAAGGCGAAAAATTTTTGAAACTTAATTTTCTTCTAAAATTTTCGAGAATTTATTTTTTGTCGAGATTCAGTTTTCTACTTTTTTATTGTAAAATTAACATTTTTATTTCGTTCTATTCTTGAAATTATACATTTGTAAGTTATTATAAATATTGTTACTTATTAAATGATTTACTTAAAAAAAGTTTGTTGAAGTAATATTTGAAATAAAAATAAGTTTTATTAACAAAAAAAAAAAAGAGAAGGAAGGAAATCAATTTTGTTATTTTTTTTTTCTTTTGTCTTTTCATTTAAGCACCAAAACTTTGGTTTTATATTTCAACGAAATAGAGGAAATATATATTAGATGAAGAAAAGAGACAAAGTGTTAAAATTTATATCCAAAAATTTTAAATTATTTAATGGAATACTAATATTTTTAATCTAAATCTTATAGTTGTATTTTTTTTGTTTTTTACATCAATTCTTTTGTAGCTTATAAAATATTTTTGACTATTTTTGAAATATAAAACTTAAAGTGTTTTTTTTTTTTTGCTATTAAATGCTTAATTGTAATTTTTGATTAATTATCATTTCCTTGTATTATTCATTTGTGACAATTACTTAATAGATAATCAATTTCTTGGTAATGATTTGATCATTTTTTTGATTTCTGATTGTGATTTGATAATTTTTTTAAACCATCATTTCATTTTGATCGAATTTGATTATTTCGCTTTTTTAGTATTTCATTTTGATTCGATTTGATTATTTCGTTTTTCCAGTATTTCATTTTGATTCGATTTGGTTATTTCATTTTTTCAGTATTTCATTTTGATTCGATTTGGTTATTTCATTTTTTCAGTATTTCATTTTGATTCGATTTGGTTGTTTCATTTTTTCAGTATTTCATTTTGATTCAATTTGGTTATTTCATTTTTTTTTATCATTTATTAAAATTATCAATGTTATTGATTATCATTATGATTATCAATGTTGTGATTTTTTATAATTATCATTGTCGATGCTTGTTGACTGCTGAACTCAATTTGCATTATTTTTTTTTTCAAAAAGTTTTATTATTTCTTTTTTTTTTTTTCTTTCACAAGCTTAATAATTGCTACGACAATTTCGATTTTGCTCCATCAATTTTCTACAACATTCTACTATTACGATAATTGCAGTTTAAGTATTTTGTTTCGTTCTCGAAAATTTCTTTTTTTTTTTTTCTGTTAAGCAGAAATTTCAGAAATTTTATTCAATAATTTTTTTTTAGAAGCATTTAATGCCTTCTGTCTTTTCCTTATATTTTTCTTTTACAAATTTTAAAAAATTATTCATAAATTTTTAACAATTTGTTACATAAAAGTTAATAAAATTTCAGCAAAAAAATTATCAATAAAATTCAAAAAAAAAAAAAAAAATTATCAGATGAAAAATGAAATAAATGATTGAATGATTAATGTATGAAAGAATAATTTTAGAAATTTAATGTTGAATTTTTTTTTAAAAAATAATTTATTTTTTTTTTTTTTTTTTAAGATATAAATATAAAATGAGAAGAATAAAATTAGCACAAAATGATAATTTTTTTGATATGAAAGCTGAAATTTTAAAGACATTTTTAAGTTTTTTATTTTTTTTTTTAATTTTAATATTTCAATATTTATTATCAATAAAATTTATAAGAGTAGAAGACAGAATAAAAAAGGGTTTGATTGAGGTTTCCGGGTAGGGTTGATTGAGGTTTCCCGGGTAGGGTTTGAATTTGACGGGCAAGCGAAATTAAACAAGGCATAGAATTGTAATCGTACATTCGGTCGAGTAAATATGTTTATTCTATCTTCTACATCTTAATCATGAATATACATATAATCTTGATTAATACGAAAACAGATTTATTGGAAATTGCTGCTAACAAATATTACAATAAATATTAATTTAGATAATTGAAAAAGCTGTAAGGAATTTGATTACAGTATAAGGGTAAGAGATTATCTAATTATCAGGTAATTGATTTTGCATATGAGTTATATTATCAAGATAATGCATTTTGCATATGAGTTATATTATCAGATAAAGGATTTCGCATATCAGTTATATTTATTAGATAAGGGATTTTAGATATGAATTATATTATCAGAAGATAATGAATTTTGGATATGAGTTATATTATCAGATAAAGGATTTTGCATATGTGTTATATTATCAGATAAGGATTTCGCATATCAGTTATGTTATCAGATAATCGATTTTGCATATGAATTATAAGAGAAGAAAGGATGATGTGAATTTAGTTAGATCAAAATAAATCAGAGTAGAAGCATAAAAAAGTGTATGAAAAAAAATGACCTTAAACGAATATCAAAATTAATTATATGATTCATTATCATTATTTACATTTTGCATGATTTATTTTATTAATTTCTTTAGTGATAAAACTAATATTTGCGAATAGACGAAGAAAATATGAACAGGTGAAATTGAAAAAATTGAATTCACTCATAAGTAATATATCATTTATCATTCATTAATCAATGCAAATAAATTTCACCGTATTATTGAAATTAGATAAAAATATATTTACAGCCATATTTTCTTCAATTTAAATTTATTTTATCTTTTCTTTTTATCAATTCTTATCATTTGTAATCATTATTGCACTGTGAACTAAGCATAATTAGTTTGAAACATAAATTAAGTGATAGTATAAGATTGATGATAAAATGTATGCTAACTTTAGTGAATTAAAATTTTAATTGATTTGAATATTAAAATTTTTGAAATTTAAATTTTATATTTAAACTTGTTATCATGGTTTTATAATTGAACTGTTATGATAATTGTTATGATGATAATTATTTTGTTATGATAATTATTTTTGTTTAATAATTAAAATTTTCGAAAAAGATTTTGCATTGCTATTTTTCATCGTTAAAATTCAGAAAATTCCGCAATTCAATGTTTTCCAGATATTCTCATCCGGAAAAATTAAACACATTCATAGTGATTTTCAACTTTTGCATATTCTCGAATGTGCTTAATAAATCTCGTCACTTCTCGTATATGTTTATTATAGAATATTTTCTTAAGTATTACTATTATTATTATTCACATCTATATGCAAATGAGTTTCGTTATTTTTTAAAAATAATTGAAAATCATTCGTTTATATTTATTTACTTATTTATCTGTTTACCAAAAAAAAAAAATGATAAAATTTTTTACTTCCATTTTGATTTGGCTTATTTATTTATTTTGCTTGTTTACTTATCACCAAGTATTGCTTTATTTTTTTATTTATTTATTTATCGATATTTATCCATTTACTAAAAAAAAATTACTAAAATTTTCTATTTCCATTTCTATTTGGCTTATTTATTTATTTATTTATTTTGCTTGTTTACTTATCACCAAGTATTGCTTTATTTATTTATTTATTTATTTATTTATCGATATTTATTCATTTACTAAAAAAAAATTACTAAAATTTTCTATTTCCATTTCTATTTGGCTTATTTATTTATTTATTTATTTTGCTTGTTTACTTATCACCAAGTATTGCTTTATTTTATTTATTTATTTATCGATATTTATCCATTTATATTTTTATTTATTTATTTATCGATATTTATCCATTTACTAAAAAAAATTACTAAAATTTTCTATTTCCATTTCTATTTGGCTTATTTATTTATTTATTTATTTGCTTGTTTACTTATCACCAAGTATTGCTTTATTTATTTATTTATTTATTTATTTATCGATATTTATTCATTTACTAAAAAAAAAATTACTAAAATTTTCTATTTCCATTTCTATTTGGCTTATTTATTTGTTTATTTATTTTGCTTGTTTACTTATCACCAAGTATTGCTTTATTTTTATTTATTTATTTATCGATATTTATCCATTTATATTTTTATTTATTTATTTATCGATATTTATCCATTTACTAAAAAAAATTACTAAAATTTTCTATTTCCATTTCTATTTGGCTTATTTATTTGTTTATTTATTTTGCTTGTTTACTTATCACCAAGTATTGCTTTATTTTTATTTATTTATTTATCGATATTTATCCATTTATATTTTATTTATTTATTTATCGATATTTATCCATTTACTAAAAAAAATTACTAAAATTTTCTATTTCCATTTCTATTTGGCTTATTTATTTGTTTATTTATTTTGCTTGTTTACTTATCACCGAATATTACTTTATTTTATTTCATTTTTTTTTTTCTTTAGTTTTCCATAAACGAAATGATTGATTTTATTTTCGCCAACAAAATAATAAATACATCTTCATCCCCCGGGAAAGTTATGCATATGTTATGATCGATTTTTCACAATTTGAAAGATTAAATTTAGCATATGCTAAGATTGCAAATATCTCTGATATTACTTTTTATTCAAATATAAAATGCTTTTTATTTTTTTTCGTTTTCGTTTCTTTTTTTTTTTTTTTTTTTCACCTTGGCATCTAAATTTTTTATTTCAAACATAAGTATATTCACAATTTATCAAACAAAAAAAAAAAAAAAATTTTTTTTTAGACGAAACATTTTTAATTTCTTATCATTTTTGATTTCTTATCAATCGTATTATTTTTAAAAGTTTCAAATTTCATTTGTAAAAAAATAATAATATGATGAACATTATCAATGATAATAACAATGCACTAATGTAAGGATATTTTTGAATGATATAAAAAAAAAAAAATTTGTGATTATCAAATTTCAACATCTATGCTTTTTTTTTTATGTTTTATTTCCACATTTCTTCTAACATCATATTTTTCTCATCAATTTTCTTCTTTTTCTTTTTTCAAAATATTTTAATAAATTCCGGAAGTTAAGAAAAAAAAAATTAATTTCCAATATTATTTTTGCTCATCTGTTATCTGTTCGTTGATCAAATTCATTATCATTAGTTATCTGTTGTTGATTTATTAAACATTTGCATTATGTTAAATTACAAATTTAAGCTTATTTCATCCTAACAACATATTTGAATTTATTTAATTAATTCAGGAATTTCCATTTTTGATTTTAATTCATTTCAAATTAGGCATAGCAATGATTGTAATTTAATGCTTTATTTGTTGATAAACTAGCATATAGCATATTCTAACTTTCAAATATAATTATTATAATATGAGAATAATTAATAGTTTGGCGTATAAAATTAAATAAAGTATGAATAGTTAATAGTTATAATAATATTTATTTAATTAATAATATTATTTACTTAATTAATATAATATCAGAATAATTAATACTTTGGCATAATAATATTTATTTCTTTTACTTAATTAATATAATATGAGAATAATTAATACTTTGGCATAATAATGATAATATCTATTCAATTAATAACATTCATTTTCTCTAATTAAAGTATGAGAATAATTAATACTTTGACATAATAATGATGATATCTATTTAATTAATAACATTTATTTTCTCTAATTAAAATGTGAGAATAATTAATACTTTGGCATAATAATGATAATATCTATTTAATTAATTAATATTTAATTAATAACATTTATTATCTCTAATTAAAATATCAGAATGATTAATAGTTTGGACATAATAATATTTATTTAATTTCATTTTAACAATATCAGAAAAACTGAAAAAAATTACTCATTTTTAACACAATCAGTATAGGTTATTGTAGACTTCAAAGAATCGAAGATAAAACAAAATCATTCATTTAATTAATATTCATTTCTTAAGAAATAATTACATGCAATTATCGAAAATCATTATAATGGATTAATTAAATTAATTACTAAATGCATATAGCAATACAGTAATTGCAATTAAATAAACCAAGCAGCATAAATTAAATTGTATTTAAAATTTATTATTATTTAAATATTACAAGCAATTTGTTTTGAATTAATATATTATAATTATTCTATTAATAAATGTGATAATAAATTTATCAATAAATACAAATTATTTTTTGATAAATAATTAGGAAGAAAGAAATTGCAAAAATTATTAAAAGATTAAAATTAAATGAAAGATTAAAATTTATAAAAATCATAAATTAGTATTTCAAAACGAATTATAAAACTATTTTCATAATAATAATTAGCGATTATAATTATACGAGTATCTTACATTTCCAATTATTTGAAATAGTTTTAAATATTTTTAATATTTTTTATTATTATTTCAAATGTTGTAAAAATATATAATAAAATATATGTTATCCAATTCTTGGAAAATTTGATATATAAATAAAAATTTTTAAAACGTGAAATTGAGGTTTTAAAGTATTCTGAGAAGTTTTTTTTTTTTTTTTTTTTTTTCAATTCTTAATATTCCGAAATTATTTCTTTCAAATAAATTTACTAAATTTTATTGCTTACATTCGTTCCTCAATTCTTAAACATTTCTGATAATAAAAATTTTAAAAATTCTAAAATTGATAAATAAAATGAAGCAATTAACGAAAAGGGATATTTTATTTTATTATCTTTAAGTTCTTATTTTTTTTTTTTAATTCGAATTATTAAAAAAAATTTATGTTATTGATTTTTTGACAAATTCCTTACGATAAATTATGCTAATTATTCAAATAACTCTTATCGTTAATATATATTAGCATAAATTGCATGATGATAACGATGATAAAGCATTTTGTAAAAATGTCATAAAAGAGAAATTTATTTACGAATATTTTTAAATTATTTGATCAATAAAAATTTTAAAAATTTTTATTAATCAAAATTAAAATTGCATGGTGTAATATTAGCAATGATATGATTATTTTTTATCATTCTAACAATCATAATTTAATTTCAAATTTTGATATAAAAAATTTTTTTTAACTAAATTCAGTTGCAATTTTGCCAACGAATAAATAATTCTTATCAATAAGGATTAATCACTAAAAACGCAGCTTAAAATGTTGTAAATCATATTAGTTAGCATGTTTATGTGTTACAAATAAATGTGATAACATTGATAACACCCGGAATTGATCTCAGAATCAATAACTTTAATCAATAACCGAATAATTGATTAAAAAAATAAAATTGATAAAATCAATAAAACGAATAAATTCATTTTACAATTTTATATTATATTTAAAAGAAATTTATTGGAAATTATACGAATTCATTGAAAAATAGTAGTTTTAAAATAGGAAAGAGTGCATAAAATTGATTTTATTTAAATTTGTTGAATAATTTAAAAGGCATGAGCTTGTCAATTTATAAACATAAACATACATACATACATACATACATACATACATACATACATACATACATACATACATACATACATACATACATACATACATACATACATACACTACATACATACATACATATATATATATATATATATGTAAATTTATAATAAATGTTTAGGTCTTATATCTCAGGACGACAGGACTGATTGTCGTATTACTAATAACGAAGTAGTTTGTGAGAATGAAGTGTTTACTCGAGACCTGAATAGGAATAAATGGATGATGGTGATAATAATAATAATAATAATAACAATAATAATAATAAGACTAATGATGATGATGATGATGATGATGATGATGATGGTGATGATGATGATGATGATAATACATCATCAATCAATAATAAGTTTTTCGTTTCTTCAAACCAAAACTTTATCATCATTTCTTTTCTCTCGTTCAAATTTAATAAAAAATTTCAAAAAATAAAAAATTTTTCTCCTGTTTTTTTTTCTTATCAATTGATCATTTCGTTGTTCTGTTTTTTTTTTTCCTTATCAATTAATCTTTTTGTTAATGATGGATTATATTTTGCATTATTTTTTTACTCAGTTAAAAACTTTTTTTTTTTTCAGCTTTATCTAATTGATAATATGTTTTATAACAATTTAATTGATTTATTGGATTGTTTCCATATTCATGATAATCTTATCAATTATTTATCACTTACTAAAAATTAATTAATTATTTTGCCATCATTTTTTCGTTAAATTTTCAACCTAATCTTTTTATTCGTATATGCAATAATTATTTCATTATTACATTTGAAAATATTAGATGAGTAATGATTACGATGTAATTTATCACTAAACAATGATAATGTAATACTTCTTTTTGTCACTTTTTTTTTTAAAAAAAAAAAATCTCATCATGAAATTGTTATCACTTATCTTTATTGATAATTAAAAAAGGAAGCTAGCTCTTCTCAAAATACTAAAAAATTAAAATTATTTAAACGAAATGATCAAATTTCATATTGCGTTACGAAAAGTTTACAAAGTATAATGTTTGTATAAAAATTTAATATTGTTTGAAAAAGGCTTTAAAAAAAAAAAAAAGTCTCCTCAGATTAATTTCATTTCTTCTCTTTCTATAATTCAAATTTTTAAATGAAAATTTTTAAATGAAAATGATAATGAATAGGTGATAATTTATTTATTCCATTTAGTGTTAACTTCAATAGCTTAATGTAAATAATAAGACAAGAGCGCTTCTGTATGATTAATTTGAAATAAGCTGATAAAATAGGCTGATTAATTAGTGATAGGAGCTAATTAGATGAATATTGAACTATGAGAGAGATAGATATTATGTGAAATTTAAAATGTTAATCTCAATGTTTTTTTATATGAAAATAATTTTAGCAAAAATATTTCTATCTATTAGATTTTAGAATTGTATAACTGATATGCTTGATAACTGATATGCTTAATTTAAAAAAAAAAAAAAAAAAAAAACTTTTTTCCGCCAAATAAAGATTTAGATTGTGTAATCAAAATTGAGAATAATACATATACATAAATATGTATATCTCTGAATGCCTAAATATTTTAAATGAAATTAGTAACTTTCCGATTAATCATTTAAGTTATCAAATACTCGATTAACTGATATATTTAATTAAAAAAATAAAAGCTTTTTCTCTCGATCAAGGATTTGAATTATATAATCAAAATTGAGAATAATATATATGAATGCTAAATATATCACATGAAAATAATAACTTTCCAATTAATCAATCATTTAAGTTATCAAATACTCGATATTTTCATGGAAATGATTGATTATTTAAGTTATGAAATACCGATATATCGTTATAATTGATTGTATGAATCATTTTTATGTGTTATATGTATGTGTGAATTTTCATTTCAAACATAATTTACATTCGTAATCATTATAAGCACACATTATAAGAATAATGGAATTTTTTTTGTAAGTCATCAAAGATTATATTTATCGAAACAAAAAATCGTCAGTGTAAAATATTATCATGATATTTGGATGAAATCATGATTTTGTTTTCTTTATTCTGACTATAACTTACCGAATTATTATATGATGCTTAAGAATTAATAGCATGAAAATTTTAGCCATTCTCTTTCTTTGAATAAATCGTCATTTTTATTGCTGCATAATAAATATTATAATGATATTGGATAAAATTATGATTTCATTTTTAACTAACAATACAATTTTATGATCAATTTTTCTTATCACTATTGATAATAAAATCGTTTCAAATGTTAACAATTTAAAACGATATACTTTGATTGTTCAGTATCTTCCTAAAGTTTGAAATCTTTAAAATCTCGCCATCCAACAACTAATTTCTCATCACATTTCATTTGCTTCCAAAAAAAAAAAAAAAAAAAAAAAAAAAAGGAAAAACCTTTAATTACTTTATCTGAGAGAATGGAAGTATTGTAAAAAATTGAGCGAAATGGATGAATTAAATTACCATTTCCATTCCTAAAGTGAAATTTATATACATCCCGATAGATAATTCCCGGTGGAAAATTTTCACTTTTTATCTTTTCCTTTTTCAAATTATCTCTCTTCTCTCCGTTTTCTTCACTTTCTTATCTCATTCTTATCTCTCTGTTAAAATGATAAATAAAAAAAAAAAATATTTCTTCTAAATCAAGAACAATTTTACTAATTGTTTTTCGAAATTTCCTCCATTTCATCGTCAAAATGGATTTAGAATTTGAAAGTAAATAATGGAAAAGAAAAAAAAAATAGAAAGGAAGAAGAAGGGAAAAGAAAGAAAGAAAGAATTGATACCATGTGCTTTTTATTTTTTAAAAAATCTTTTTTCTTTTTTTCTTGAAAATTTTTCAAAAAATTTTTTAGCTATCAGTTAGCGCATCGTTCCTTTTGTCTTTGACTATTTTCATTTAATCAAAATTTTTATTCTAAAATACTTTTAAAATTATCATTATCCTATCATGCCAGTTTAATTATCAAATATACTTTTAAAAATATCATTATCTTATCATGCAAGTTTAATTATCAAATATACTATTCTATTAGATATATTTATTGTAATTAAAAGATATTTTCATTTAACTATTTTCATTTAATCAAAATTTTTATTCTAAAATACTTTTAAAATTATCATTATCCTATCATGCCAGTTTAATTATCAAATATACTTTTAAAAATATCATTATCTTTCTTATCATGCAAGTTTAATTATCAAATATACTATTCTATCAAATATAATTATTGCAATTAAAAGATAATGTAAGAGATAGAAATAAAGAATGAAAATTTAATTCATTTATTAAAAGTATAAAAGTTTCAGTTTTAATTCAGGTATTTCGTTTTCCTATATTCTTATCATCAGTTAAATGATAACGAAATGATATTACGTATTTACAGCGACTGACTTAGCAAAGCATTTTGTGCTTCTTAAAATGATAATAATAATAGCAATAATAATGATAATATCGATAATAACAATAACAATGATAATAATAATAATAATAATGATAATGATAATAATAATAATATGATAATGATAGTAATAATGATAGTAATAATAATGATAGTAATAGTAATAATAATGATAATAATATATTAACGAAATAATTTGTTCGTTTAAATTTTAATATAAAATTGATTTTGCAATGGGGAATTTATTCTTTTCATCATTTTTTTTTAACATCGAATTATTTTTGATTGATAAATTTAGACAAACTTTCAAAATTTAAAATATATTCTTACAAAAGAGAGAGAATGGGGGAGAGAGGAAGAGAGAGGGGAAAGAGGGAAAGAGTGAATGAGGGAAAGAGGGAGAGAGATTTATAATATTCAAAAGTAGCAGATAGCAATCGATATGAACAATTATCTATTTACTGTTTAATGTTTACATTTAACTTACTTATAGGAAGAATTTTATCGAGAATCGAGATAAAAATGATACTGGATTGATAAATCGGATTTTAGGCTTATCAGGGAAATCCGTTTTTAGAATTTTTCGTTTAAGTTTTATTAATTGAAAAGTTTTGCTAGACATATTTTTATAATTTCAGTAATAATTTATAAAATAAAAATTATCCAGTTACTTGGCTCGTTTCCAATATTTTGATTTACATCCTTATAATACATTTTGTGTATGCTAATTAGTTAAAAACTATAAAATATGAAAGAAATTTTAGAAAAAAAAGGTTTGCTATTTTCTAGAAGTTATTCAATTATTTTTAATTATTAATTATTAATCTTTTATACTAACATGCATTTCGTGTTATTTATATCATTATCATATCAGGATTTTTCGTAATTTTCACAATATTAAATAGATGAATGATTTCTTATCAGTCATGTCATTATCATATCATTATAACGGAAGGTTTGATTATTTTTTACAAGCTCATTTTTTATGATACTCTTGATCATTTTTTCATGATACTATTGTTTGTTCATTTGTTCATAGCTAGATAGATAATATAGATGATTCTTATTTAGTTATATAATTATCATATCATATCACTATAACAAGATTTTTTTGTAAGCTAATTTTTTTTATGATACTATTTTTATTTTTTCATGATACGATTGCTTATCTATAATAATGATAAATAATATAGACGAATATCTATGATATTTATGTATGATAATTCATCAATTCATATTGGCAGAAATTGAAATAAGATTTAAAATTTCAATTATAGTGAATGAACTGATAACTTTAATCATTTTTTAACGGATTTAATTAGTGATGAGATAATTTAAAGATAAAAATTACATCTATTTAATGATAAAATCTACATATAACTATATTTTTGTCTAATCAATAAAATATTTAAAATATGACTGATTTATATAAATATGAAAGTAACTGATTAAAAATTTTTAAAAATTATTAATTAAAACTACTTAAGAAATAATTTATTTTTTTTCTGCATCATTATTTTCCTTAGCATAAATAATTATTATTTAAATCAAGCATTTTCTCTTTCCCTCTCTCTCTCTTTCCCTCTCTCTCCTCTCTTTTTCCTTTCCCTACGTTGTTCTGCTTTATTTTGTGCCAATAAAATTTATGTAAATGGCAATTTAAATAAGTCAAGAAGAAAAAGGAATGGAAACATAAATTCTAATAGTTTTCCTTCTTCAAAGTTTCTTACATTCATTTTGTTTTTTTTTTTTTTTATTTATGAGAATTCACCTTTATGAAATGATTCAAGAGAATATATAAAAATTATTATATGATGGTTTTTATTTGTTTATTGTTTATTTCAATTGTTTTGAAATTATTCCTTTGTTTACTTACTTGTTTATTTGTTTATTTCAATTGTTTTAAAATTATTGCTTTGGTTTACCTGTTTGTTTATTCGTTTTATTCCAACAGTTTCCAAATTATTCTTTTATTTACCTATTTGTTTATTTGTTTATTCCTTGTGTTTTGAATTATTGCTTTGTTTATCCGTTTGTTTATTTGTTTATTTCAATTGTTTTGAAATTATTCCTTTGTTTACTTACTTGTTTATTTGTTTATTTCAATGGCTTTGAAATTATTCCTTTGGTTTATCTGTTTGTTTATTCGTTTTATTCCAACAGTTATCAAATTATTCTTTATTTACCTATTTGTTATTCCTTGTTTTAAAATTATTGCTTTGTTTATCCGTTTGTTTATTTGTTATTTCAATTGTTTTAAATTATTCCTTTGTTTACTTACTTGTTTATTTGTTTATATCAATAACTTTGAAATTGTTGCTTTGTTTATCCGTTTGTTTATTCCAATAGTTTTGAAATTATTCCTTTGTTTATTTATTTGTTTATTTCAATAGTTTTAAAAATTTTTTCCCTAATACTTTATTAAAAACTATTTTTATTTTCACCAAATAATTGCTTTGCATAGTTTACTTTCGTTTTTGAATACTATCTTTATTTGTACAATTTGCTAACTTTTACTTTTCTAATCAACTTCTTAATCATATTTACCTATTTGAAATAGCTGAGATGAAAATAGATAGGGTTAATTGACGAAACTTATCGATATTCAACTGATCAATTTAGCAATGTTATTTGATTTTACACTCATTTTATAAATGAATTAAATGATATATCCCTGATGATATCTTATGATAAAAATGCTAAATTTATTATGATTAGTGTTACTTATCGATAATATGTATTGAGAGCTTCATTTTAGCATATTAATGCAATTATTTAATGAATCAACTTTTTTTATCATTGATAATTGGAACCTTAAATATACTGAAATATGTCTTAGATCAACTATAATCGATAATATATTTATGAATATCTATAATCGATAATATATTTATGAATATCTATAATCGATAATATATTTATGAATATCTATAATCGATAATATATTTATGAATATCTATAATCGATAATATATTTATGAATATCTATAATCGATAATATATTTATGAATATCTATAATCGATAATATATTTATGAATATCTATAATCGATAATATATTTATGAATATCTATAATCGATAATATATTTATGAATATCTATAATCGATAATATATTTATGAATATCTATAATCGATAATATATTTATGAATATCTATAATCGATAATATATTTATGAATATCTATAATCGATAATATATTTATGAATATCTATAATCGATAATATATTTATGAATATCTATAATCGATAATATATTTATGAATATCTATAATCGATAATATATTTATGAATATCTATAATCGATAATATATTTATGAATATCTATAATCGATAATATATTTATGAATATCTATAATCGATAATATATTTATGAATATCTATAATCGATAATATTTTATGAATATCTATAATCGATAATATATTTATGAATATCTATAATCGATAATATATTTATGAATATCTATAATCGATAATATATTTATGAATATCTATAATCGATAATATATTTATGAATATCTATAATCGATAATATATTTATGAATATCTATAATCGATAATATATTTATGAATATCTATAATCGATAATATTTATGAATATCTATAATCGATAATATTTATGAATATCTATAATCGATAATATATTTATGAATATCTATAATCGATAATATATTTATGAATATCTATAATCGATAATATATTTATGAATATCTATAATCGATAATATATTTATGAATATCTATAATCGATAATATTTTATGAATATCTATAATCGATAATATATTTATGAATATCTATAATCGATAATATATTTATGAATATCTATAATCGATAATATATTTATGAATATCTATAATCGATAATATATTTATGAATATCTATAATCGATAATATATTTATGAATATCTATAATCGATAATATATTTATGAATATCTATAATCGATAATATATTTATGAATATCTATAATCGATAATATATTTATGAATATCTATAATCGATAATATATTTATGAATATCTATAATCGATAATATATTTATGAATATCTATAATCGATAATATATTTATGAATATCTATAATCGATAATATATTTATGAATATCTATAATCGATAATATATTTATGAATATCTATAATCGATAATATATTTATGAATATCTATAATCGATAATATATTTATGAATATCTATAATCGATAATATTTTATGAATATCTATAATCGATAATATATTTATGAATATCTATAATCGATAATATATTTATGAATATCTATAATCGATAATATATTTAGAATATCTATAATCGATAATATATTTATGAATATCTATAATCGATAATATATTTATGAATATCTATAATCGATAATATATTTATGAATATCTATAATCGATAATATATTTATGAATATCTATAATCGATAATATATTTATGAATATCTATAATCGATAATATATTTATGAATATCTATAATCGATAATATATTTACGAATATCTATAATCGATAATATATTTATGAATATCTATAATCGATAATATATTTAGAATATCTATAATCGATAATATATTTATGAATATCTATAATCGATAATATATTTATGAATATCTATAATCGATAATATATTTATGAATATCTATAATCGATAATATATTTATGAATATCTATAATCGATAATATATTTATGAATATCTATAATCGATAATATATTTATGAATATCTATAATCGATAATATATTTATGAATATCTATAATCGATAATATATTTATGAATATCTATAATCGATAATATATTTATGAATATCTATAATCGATAATATATTTATGAATATCTATAATCGATAATATATTTAGAATATCTATAATCGATAATATATTTATGAATATCTATAATCAATAATATATTTATGAATATCTATAATCGATAATATATTTATGAATATCTATAATCGATAATATATTTATGAATATCTATAATCGATAATATATTTATGAATATCTATAATCGATAATATATTTATGAATATCTATAATCGATAATATATTTATGAATATCTATAATCGATAATATATTTATGAATATCTATAATCGATAATATATTTATGAATATCTATAATCGATAATATATTTATGAATATCTATAATCGATAATATATTTATGAATATCTATAATCGATAATATATTTATGAATATCTATAATCGATAATATATTTATGAATATCTATAATCGATAATATATTTATGAATATCTATAATCGATAATATATTTATGAATATCTATAATCGATAATATATTTATGAATATCTATAATCGATAATATATTTATGAATATCTATAATCGATAATATATTTATGAATATCTATAATCGATAATATATTTATGAATATCTATAATCGATAATATATTTATGAATATCTATAATCGATAATATATTTATGAATATCTATAATCGATAATATATTTATGAATATCTATAATCGATATATATTTATGAATATCTATAATCGATAATATATTTATGAATATCTATAATCGATAATATATTTATGAATATCTATAATCGATAATATATTTATGAATATCTATAATCGATAATATATTTATGAATATCTATAATCGATAACAAGTTGCTTACTTTTCAACAATGATTTTCCACTTCACTAAATTCATTTGCAATGAAATCATATCATTTCATCCTGATAGCAACAAATTTCATTCATAATATTACTATGGTATAGATGAAAAAGTTGGTGTAAATTTAGCATTTTCAAATTAAGAGTTCAATTTTTGAAAATTAATTAGGAAATAAAAAGTTTAAATTATGCTTATAATTTGTATGATATTTTTAACATTTCTATTTTAAGCATTTATATGTTAATTCTCTTAAATATAATCTTTTTTTTTGATATCAGAAATTAAAAACTTAATTAATATTTCCTTATTAAAAGAAATAATTATTTAAGTAAGCAAATTTTTGGCTTTTTTTTTTTGTTGCATTTATTTAGATAATTTTAGAAATAATCTTAAATTATTCATTTTTTCTTCACTTA
Source organism: Dirofilaria repens (assembly GCA_008729115.1). Lineage (NCBI taxonomy): Eukaryota > Metazoa > Nematoda > Chromadorea > Rhabditida > Onchocercidae > Dirofilaria > Dirofilaria repens. The sequence continues at coordinate 11,559 of SNRZ01000220.1, read as the reverse complement.
GTAATGTAATTATTGGTAGATCTTACTTACTAACTCTAATTAAATTTTTTTTTTCTCATAATTAATTAGATGGAAGAGTACGATAACTAATTAGATGGAAAGAATTAGATGACTAATTAGGTGGAAAGATTTGGATAATTAATTAGGTAGAAAGAGTTAGATTTATATTATTCGGATTGTTTTTTTATTTTTCTCGATTTTTCCTATAAAATTTCCATTGTTATTTTTATCAATAATCACTGCTTATCTTAAATAACATATATAATTCAATAAATATTTTTGAATTTTATAATTAAAAATTTGAAAAGAATTTTAAGTAATCAAATTTTTGAAATATACAATTTTTGAATTCCATTTGATAATTTGTTGACAAAAAAAAAAAATGATAAACGTTTAAAAAATAAACAAAAAAATAAAATTCATGATAATTAATAAATAATTGTATTGCAGCCAATTGAATAAGCCTGAACAATTAATCGAGCCTAGCACAGAAAATCCGTTATTTGGCGATTACGACGAAAAAAGTTGGTTCGGCGAAAGTGGCGTGCCTAATCTGGCACGTGACCCAATCACGCAATTTCTCGAGCTGCTCAAACAACCGCAAACAATGGGCAATCTGGAAGCCCTTATCAGGTTTGTTTATTTATTTATTTTTTTTATTTTTATATTTAGTCCAAAAATAGTTTATGTATCATCAATTGGTAAGTTTTTTTTTTTTTTTTTTAGAATATTTTTAAAAGATAATTCTTATCATATCAAAAATAAACAAATAAATAAACTTATCAAAAGGGAATATATTTTTGCTTACATTGGATCTGATAAATTTTTGAAATTCATATTTGCTATTAAATATGTAAATAGAAATTTGAAGAATAATTTTTATCACTTCGTTATCAATCAAGTGTAATATTCGAGAAAATATTCGGAAAAAAATTATTTAAAAAATGATTTAAAAGATGAAAAAAATTATTCGTCAAAATAATTAACTATCACAATATTTTAATTCATTTAACAAAATTAAATAATATATTATTTCATGTTTGAAACGATTTTTGTATTATAAATGATAATTTGAAATGTTTAGAATTATTTTGATTAAAAGCAAATTTTTCATTTATTTCGTGCAAATTTTAAAAGCAAATTACAATTTCATTCACTTATCTGATAAGAGATAAAAATATTTCAGTTGATAAAAGATAAAAACATTTTAGCTTATTTTATTTTGTTAAATTCTGAAAAATGAAATTTAAATTAATGCGAAATTCTTGCTGCGTATGCTCGAAATATTTTTAATTTTCTATTAATTTTATGCAACTAATAAATAGGTATTTGATAATACTGAACGGCAGATAATTTTAATCAATTATCACTGATAGATTAATTAATTAATATACAGATAGTAATAAACTAAAATTATCAAATCTTTAGCTGATTGATTAATCAACTTATTTTTAATAAATTATAAAGTATTTATTATGCTTAATTCGCAAAGTAATTTTATCACTTCTTACAACTGTCAAAAAATCTGCGCAAAATGCATGCGCAATTAAACTGCAAACTTTTTTTTCTAGCAATTATTATTTGATCTCATATTTGTTATACTAAACGTCGAAAATTTCTTGCTTATCAATTAATTGCTTTTCTTGCTTATCAGTTAAAAGAAATTGCTTATCAATTAATCCAAATTTGATGCAAATTTTAAAAGTTCATTTTTTGAATTAATTAATTTAATTAAATTAGAGCATTAAAATAGATGTTAAAATGCTTATTGCATGCAAGTTTGATTAAACGTAGATATTTAATTGAAGGTTGATTGCAAGTTGATTGCAAGTTGATTGCAGCTTAATTGCAAGTTGATTGCACCTAGATTGCAGCTAATATAATCTTTTGCATAAATAAATAAGCTGAGAAAAAATAAATAAATAATTGAATTATGAAATTGAAATGAATTTTTGAATAATCATTATCAAAATTAATCAAAAAATTTTAAGCTATTCCATAGAAGATAATAAATTTTGCATATCACGAAATCATATCATATTTCGGATACATCTGAATATCACCTGGATGCCAATTTTTTCTGAAAAGAAAATTTGACAATAAAAATCATATCATTCATTTAAATATTCATTTTACTAATTATCAAAATATAACAAATAGAATAAGAGAAGACTTTTGATCATTTTAAATGATTTATTCGGAATGATTGATATGATAAGACGTAGCTATTCAAAATTATTTAGAATATTTGTCCATTGAAACATTTGCCAACATATTTCTAATAATGATAATAGTAATACTATTATTATCATTATTGTTATCGTTATCATTATTATTATGATTAAAGTTTGAAATGTAATTTTATTAGAAAACTAAGAAAAATGATCAAAGTAAACATTGATCAAGATAAAAATGATAAGTGAATGAATGAACTATATAAAGCAACATATCGATGAATAATTTAAGAAATGCAATTTAAAGAAATTTTTTTAAAAAAAAAAAAACTCTTTAAAAATCAAAAAAAGTCATTCATAAAGAATAAAAAAAGAGAAATGAAATTTCTAAATCAAAAAAATGGAATAAAAATGATTTTTGAATGATTAAATGTTAAATAAATTTTGAGAAAATTTCGTTATTACAATCGAAATACTTTTAAAATTCTTAATTAATTGTGCACTTTTAAAATATATTTCACATTGTTAAATAAATTTTGAGAAAATTTCGTTATTACAATCGAAATACTTTTAAAATTCTTAATTAATTGTGCACTTTTAAAATATATTTCACATTTGCATATATATCTAATTATAAGCAAAAGTTGCATATGCAATAATGCATGCATGCTCGCTTACATATGCAATGATGCTAGCATGCTAACTTGCAGATGCAATAATGTAACGCATGTTTAACTTATACATGCAATGATGCTAGCATGCTAATTTGCAGATGCATGTTAACATGCATATGAAAGTAGTGCATGCATGTTAACATGCATGTGGAATAACGCATGCATGTTAACTTGCATGTGGAGCATTGCATGCATGTCAACTTACATATGCAATAATCAAAAAATGAAATGATTTTGCTTGCAAAATTTTACCTTCGACAATAATTTTAAAATTTATTAAGAAATGTAAAAAATATATCAAAAATTATCACAATTTTTGTCTTTTTTGATATTTAAAAAAGAAAAAACAAACAAAAAAAAAAGTTATATGTTATTTAGATTTTAAACGGAAAAAAAAAGAAAGAAATTGAAATTAATTTATTAAATTAAAATAAAATTTGAATTTTCAAATATTTAATTGAAATTCTTTTCATATATTTTTTGTAAAGGCCTTTTTCCATCTTATGACATCATATTTTTATTAAACGAAACTGATAATATAATTTTGCATACATATGTGACAATCATAGTTAATAGATATAGCAACTTTATCAATAACTTTTATCACACTTAAATAATCTAATCTAAAATGCATGATTTAATTAGACTTTTTGCTCATTCAAATATTTACACACATATTTATAAATCAGCTAACATATAGCATAATATTTTATTTATCATTTTTAAAATTTTATCAAAAATAGTACCTTCTTTTTCCTCATTCTTTATCATTTTTTTTTATCAAACTTATCTGTTTCAGTTTTTTTTTTTCAATCGATTTGTTAATTTTTATCAAATTATGCAAAAAAATTAGTGATAAAATTTTAGAGCAAATTAGTGATAAAATTTTAAGATAATATTTCCTAATTTTATGCATATATTTTGACCAAAAATAAAATAAATGAAAGGAAGTGATGAGGGAAAAATTTTTGGGAAAAAGTAATATTTAAAGAAAATTAAATTATTGTTATTTACATATATTTGAAAATGCTTATCCATCTCTTCTTCTCAAATTCTTTATCAATTTATCAAACTTATGCCATTTATCGCTTATTTTTTTTTGATAATCATTTCAATTTCATTATCATTCCACTAAAATTGGTATCTATTTCAATACAATATTTCTCGAGAATCATTTCAATTTTTCTATCAACTCGATATAATACATATACATATATATATATGTGTATTTAGATAGAATATTTAAAATAAATTTCAAACTTATAAGATTAATTCATTTTGCATGTTATTAAATTGATGAAAAAAAAAGTAATGTTAAAAAATTAATTAAATACTTAAAAATTTAATTAAATACTTTATTTTCGTCTTTGCATATTTCCTTCATTGCTTCCTTTTTGTTCATTGAATTTTAAATTACTAATAAATAATGCTATTTTGCATATATTCTCGATTGTTTACTTATATTTTTCCTTTTTTATTTTTGATCTTTTTTTTTTTTAAATTTTCCTCATCATTTATTATTAGTTTTATATTTACACTATGTTGTTTATTTATTTTAATTTTTTATTATCAATTAATTTTGTTTACTTTTTTTGTTTATTTAATTATCATTTATTTATTTTTTATTATTAAATAATTTTGTTTACTTTTTTTGTTTATTTAATTATTATTTATTTATTTTTTATTATTAATTAATTTTGTTTACTTTTTTTGTTTATTTAATTATTATTTATTTATTTTTTATTATTACTTAATTTTGTTTACTTTTTTTCTTTGTTTAATTATTAATTAAATTTTAGCGTAATTCATCAATATTTTTTTATTATTTGATATAGGAAATAATAAATTGATTTAATAATTAATACTTTAAAGGAAGGGAAGAAAAATCAGTTAAAAAATTAACACATTAGAAAGTGTAATATGTTATAATATGCATATTTATCAATGTTATCAAAATAGTAAAATCAATAATGAAGTTTGTGTTAATATGATAATTTGCTTTTTATTATTTGATATAGGGAATAATAAGTAGATCAATAAAATTACTTAATAATTAATACTTTAAAAGGAGAGTAAAAAAAATCAGTTAAAAAAAAAATGAAGCATTAGAAAGTGTAAGATATTATAACGCATTGATAAATATGCATTATCAATCTTATCAAAATAACAAAATCAATAATGAAATTTGTGTTAATATGATAATTTGCGTCAATGAGCAAATCTTAACGACGATCATTCTCGATTAATTATGCAAATTTAATCATCTAATCATTGCCATTTTAAGATTGCTATTATTCAATTTATTCGTTTTAACAAATCGCTAATTTATATACGGTAGTCTTATCAATCATCTTTGGCATATATTTGACGCTTCGATAACAAATATTCATATATTTATCTATCGTTATGCATCGGCATATTGCTTATCTGTTAGCTTATTTTTAAATTATTATCATTTCATTTTCAATAATTATTATAATTAATCATTGATAATTTTAAATTATTATCATTTCATTTTCAATAATTATTGTAATTAATCATTGAGAAATTGAAGATAGTAAGAAAGGTTTTTTTTTTTCTTTAACTTATCTAAACTTTTGTTATCATTTATCAGATTTATTATTCATTGTTATTTGCATATTTTTTAGATGCTATTCAATTTTATACATATAATTTTTACTTAATGATTTATTGCTAATCAGTATGAGATTAACAATAGCTAATTGTTGTCTGTTATCAGCACTATCATTTCAGTTCTTATTCGTTAAAATATTAATTTGTCAAATAACTTTTATTCGATACAGGATTTCTTATAACTTTTATTCTGATAATATAATTAGCATAAATATTATAATTAGCATAGACCTACTAGAACAAAAACTAGTTTGATTCGGTATTTTATTAATAGCAATAATGATAACAATATAGCAATAATCATGATAATAATAATAATAACAATAATAGTGATAAAATTAATAACATCGATTAGTAATTCATGAATGAATATACGTAATAATTAGAATAACAATGATAATAGAAATGTTAAAAATGAATAGATATCAAGATAAAATAAAATATCAATAATCAAATTATCGAATTATTATTTCACAATAATTACTTGCTATGGAATAGTTTATTTACTTTAATTTCTCAATTCTATTAGAATATTATTCGAGAATTTCAAAAAAAAAAAATTAATTAATAATAATTAAAATAAATAAGCGCATTTCATAAATTGCTACTTAATATTATCTAAATTGAAAATTTGTTTCTTTTTTTTTTTTAATAATTTTTAAGTTTAATATTTATTGTTGTAGCAAATATATCATATTTCTCATTCTTAATACTGATTTTTGATCTATGAAAAATTAAATGCTAATGAAATATGATAGTTTGATTTATGAAAAATTTATATTTATATAAAAATAACAAATGTGTATTTTGAAATGAATGTAAAAATGTTTAGCTGATAATTTTAACTGATTATACATTAACTACTCTATGATTAGGATATCTGTTGATAAGAATAATGATATATTTATTTATTTTTTTTTTTTTCTTATATTGCTCAGCATTTTGACAAATCATTCTTGACGAATAATTCAAATATCTTATTTTTTTTTTTAAATTTAATCATACTTCCGGTGAAATGCTGTAATAAAAGTAGATGAATTTATTAATTAATCTTACATCCAAGAAAATTACATGTCTTAAACTTTTTCTGGAGATCTTAAAATTTTACTGATAAAATTATGAAAAATTTGGCATCTCGATGATAATAAATTGTATGATAAAGATGAAGAGAATACAATATTTTAAACGATAGATTATTTTATTTGTAACTAAAATAATATTGATTTAGATAAAATAATGATCTGATTATCTTACCAAATTTATCACTTACCTTACCAAATTTATCACTTTCGTATTCCGAATTCTCTTCCTAAATCTTAGAAAAGTTATCAATAACGTATCAGAAATAAAATATTTGTTATTTTGATTAAAAAGAAGTAATTGATTTACTTTTTTTTTATAATTTTTTTTTTATACCATTTTTGATAAATGTTTAATTGCAATAAATACTTATAATTTTATCATTATATGATCATATCGTTTATCATTAATTGAAATTTATGTAAGTTAATCCCAAAAAAAAAATTATAAAAAATGAAGAAAAAAATAATATTAAAGCATAAAAATACAAATACGAAATATTTATTAAATTGCTAATTTTGTGATAAGTAAATTTTGATTACAGTAAGACTAATGAAGTAATTTTTATTTTACAGTAATTGAAATGCATATAATCTTGTGTTATTATCTTTTTATCTTTCCACTTATCATTCATCACTGTCAATTTAGTCCTAAATTTCATTTCGTTTAAACAGAAAAAAAAAACCTAGACGTATGAATTAATCAAATTTTTGCGATTCTTTTTTTTTTCTCAATTTTTCTGACAGTTTTAGTGACTATCAAAAATATTATCATATATATATATATTGATATTGATAAATTTTCGTTAACATAGTTCGAGAAAGTGTATTTTATCTCTGAATTTTTGTTATCATAATCGAGAAAGATTATTTAATTCAGTTAAATTTTCTCGAAATCTAATCCTAATAAATTTACGGTATTCATAAATTTCTAATAGCTCGAAAAGTCTATCATATCCTTGAAAATATTCATTAACATGATCCGAAAAGTCTAGTTTATCTCTGAATTTTTGTTATCATAATCGAGAAAGATTATTTAATTCAGTTAAATTTTCTCGAAACCTAATCCAAATAAATTTACGATATTCGTAAATTTCTAATAGCTCGAAAAATCTATCGAAAATATTTATTAAAATAATCCTATTTTATCTCTGAAATTTTATTATCATAATCAAGTCTATTTTATCTATTTTATCTCTGAATTTTTATTATCATAATCAAGAAATATTATTCGATTCAATTAAATTTTCGTAAATTTCTAATAGCTCGAAAAGTTTATCATATCATCGAGAATTTTCACTAATAAAATCTAAAAAAGTCCGTCTTATTTAATGATATTCGTTGATATAATCCAAGAAATTTATATCATCCAATGATATTATTAAATGCATAAATTTTTGAATTTATTTTTTTCAAATTTAATTTTTAAAAAATATTTTATTTTTGAACTTTTATTCATTCTAATGTTAAAATTAAATTTTCAAAAAAAAATAATCGAAAAATGAAAATAAATAAATAAAATAGTAAAAATAAGCGATGAAAGTGAGATGTAAAATTTTCATTGCTTCTCAATATTTTTCATATTCCATTTTTTTTTCTCTTCTCATATATATCATTAAAAATTTTTGATCAAAAAAGTTTTGATTATTGATAAGTAAAATTTTCATTGCTACTTCTTAATCTTTATCACATTGCCATTTTTTTTCTCTTTATATCATTAAAAATTTTAGATCAAAAAAGTTTTGATTATTGATAAATTTGTAAGATTTTTAGATCAAACAAGTTTTGATTATTGATAAGTAAAATTTTCATTGCTACTTCTTAATCTTTATCACATTGCCATTTTTTTTTTCTCTTCTCATTTATATCATTAAAAATTTTTGATCAAAAAAGTTTTGATTATTGATAAATTTATAAGATAAGGATGGTTATCGAAGTGTGGAAATATAATGTTCTTGCTACCACTTAAAACCACTTATAACACTCATCATTGCCAAATGCCTTTTTAAAATGATTTATTAAAAAAAAAAAAATATAAAAAAAAAATAAAGCATTGCTCAAATTCTTATTGCGTCTAATCTTTCATAAATTTACTTGTCTTTTTCATTTTCCTTCCTTTTTAAGGCTTTCATTCAATTTTTCTTTTTTTTTTTGTTTGGCTTATATTTAATTTCTACCCAAAATATAAGGAAGTTTTAAAATTTGTAAATAAAAAATTTATTGTTTATTTATTAGTAAGCAAAAAAGGAAAAAAAAAACTTTGAAATGTTTATCATATAACATAAGATTTAAGAGATTATGCTTGATAACGATCATTCTAAGTAAATATTTTTGCTTCAAATTCGTAAAAATCATAGCAATCGATGGGTCATATTTAATTTTATGAATTATTATCTTATCATTAAATTTATTAAATGATTATGCTTGATAACGATCATTCTAAGTAAATATTATTGTTTTAAATTCGTAAAAATCATAGCAATCGATGGATCATATTTAATTTTATGAATTATTATCTTAACATTAAATTTATTAAGTGATTGTGCTTGATAACGATCATTCTAAGTAAATATTTTTGCTTCAAATTCGTAAAAGTCATAGAGATCGATGGATCATATTTAATTTTATGAATTATTATCTTATCATTAAATTTATCAAATGATTATGCTTGATAACGATCATTCTAAGTAAATATTATTGTTTTAAATTCGTAAAAATCATAGCAATCGATGGATCATATTTAATTTTATGAATTATTATCTTATCATTAAATTTATTAAATGATTATGCTTGATAACGATCATTCTAAGTAAATATTTTTGCTTCAAATTCGTAAAGGTCATAGAGATCGATGGATCATATTTAATTTTATGAATTATTATCTTATCATTAAATTTATCAAATGATTATGCTTGATAACGATCATTCTAAGTAAATATTATTGTTTTAAATTCGTAAAAATCATAGCAATCGATGGATCATATTTAATTTTATGAATTATTATCTTATCATTAAATTTATTAAATGATTATGCTTGATAACGATCATTCTAAGTAAATATTGTTGTTTCAAATACATAAAAAATTATTATGGATAGATGAATTATATATAATTTTATAAATTATTATCTTAACATTAAATTGATTAGGTAATTGTGCGTGATAAATATCGTTCTAACTAAGATATCATTGCTTCGTACAGATCACTGGATCATATATAATTTTACATCGGTGGATCATGTATAAGTTTATAAAATTATTATCTTATCATTAAATTTATTAAATGATTATGCTTGATAACGATCATTCTAAGTAAATATTGTTGTTTCAAATTCGTAAAAATCATAGCAATCGATGGGTCATATTTAATTTTATGAATTATTATCTTATCATTAAATTTATATTTATCATATATTGTACAATATTTCATTTAAATAAGCATAATTATTTAATTATTTTACATAAATTTTTTAGACAGATTTTTATTACAAATTTTTTTATTTCTAATTTAAATATTTGCATTTAATTTTTCAAAAAATTTTCAAATTTAATAAATATTTTTATAACTAAAATATTATTCTTTTGTTTTATATGATACTTATATGTGTATATATATTATCCTTATAACTATTAATATAAAAATTTCATAAATTTAAAATAACATCGTCTACAAGATTTTCTTCTTTGCAAAAGATCAAAATAATCAGAAAAAGCAAAATGACATAGTGAAAATTACGAAAAATTATTATCACTAAAAATAATTTTTATCAAAATATGATAAGATTCAAAAATTTATTAAATTTTTTGGGAACACTAAAGTTGATAATCAATCGTTTAATTATTATTGTTTTTTGCTGTAATTAATCGAATTGATTTTAATCAATTTCGGAATTAATCTCTTCTTCATTATCAAACTTACACTTATCTATTAACTGATCTAATGGATATGTTTTTCATCTATTCTGCTTATGAACTATTAAATTAGCCTAAAATATTTTAGCTCTTTTTTTCTTTGATATAGATAATCTTATTGTTATCATCTCCTTTTCTTATCACTTTTTTTTCCCCCCCCCTTGCTTATTTCCATATCAAAACTATTTGAAGTTGTCTGCTTGGCCAAAAACTGATAAATTAATGCATAATTTACAATCTTCAAACTTCGCTTCGCTTAAGGCCTAACTTCATTTCCTATGGGATTAATGCTTCAAGAAATATTTCTCGATGGCAAAAATACTTCCGTTCCATCGAAATTATTTCCATTTTTGGACAAAAACGAATGATTGCATTCGACGATGATCGCTGTTTAACAATGCGGGAAATGCAACATTTTTCCATTCTGATATTTTTCATTTTCATACTTCTCTTAATTTTTTAATTTCATAATTTTGCATTACTTTTTATCACTTCAATAAGTGATAAAAATGATAAGCAATTAGAATTTAATTTCATTTAAGTGATAAAAATGATAAGCAATCAGAATTTGAATTAACTTAAGATAAAAATGTATAAACAATTTACTTAAGACAAAAAATGTTAAACAATCAGAATTTAGATTAGTTTAAGTAACAAAAATAAAACAGTCGGAATTTAAATTAATTTAAGTAATGAAACTGATAAATAATCAGAATTTAGATTAGTTGGAATTTAAATTCATTTATAATTTCGATGCTAATAATCCTTAAATGATAAAAGAAAAGAATAAATCATATTTTAATGAATAAATGAAATTATAATTAAAAGTTTGGCAAAATTTATTGACGTACTTTGATTATATATCATTTTTTTTTGATAACAATTTTCTCGACACTAATTTGTTTTCATTTTTTTTGAAATTTAAATTTTTAGAAAGGAAATTTAAATGACTGAAATTTTTTTTTTTTTGAATTTAGCTTACTAATTATGTTTAGCTTAAGTTTTCTCTTTTTATTTTGCACTGTCATAATTTTTGCATAACATTTTTTTGTTATTTTCTGATTATTTAATATTTTTTAATATTTAA